>CAAKHB010007990.1:9789-24665 GCA_901007665.1 Aeoliscus strigatus | reverse complement strand
GGGGGGGGGGGGGGTAGGTCCACATGAGAAGGCAACGGAAGTGTTTTCACATTTCTTCACCCTGAGACCAGTTTTCCCGGATCAGTATGGACAATCGTTTACACAAACGGCGTCTGTGTGTGGACTGTTTTTTTTTGTTTTTGTTTTTTCTCCTCAGAAATTTCTGGATGAGCTCCACGACCATGGCCAGCTCCACTCCATGTCCGCCTGGATGGAGATGTACCCGACGCTGAGCTCCGACATCCGCTTTGCCAACATGCTGGGTCAGCCGGGTAGGTCGGCGGCGGAACAGGGTAAAAACAGCGTACACAGCGCTCAGGGCATACACATGTTGTGATCATCTCTCCAGGGGAACGTTCCAGAAAGGAGGAGGAGTCCTGAAATGAGGAAAACGCTGCAGAACTTTCAGTTACTTATAAGCCCAATTGAAACATTTCCATCTTTGAAGACGTTTGGTTTGATTTCTGTCAGTTTACATGAGAGTAGAAGTGAAAAATCAGCAACTTACCTTCATTTCAGGATGAGAAACTCCTCTAAACCTGCTTTCAGGAACGGGCCCCTGGACACAGAATGCTGTCATGTTCCTCAGTTTGTCCCAAACCCGGCAGCAGAGGACACCCACTCGTTACTGACCGCCTCCTGTACTTGTCTGCAGGCTCCACCCCTCTAGATCTTTTCAAATTCTACGTGGAGGACCTGAAGGCGCGCTACCACGATGAAAAGAGGATTATTAAAGACATTCTCAAGGTGGGTGGGTGTTGTCGTCGTCTGCTCCTGGACGACGGAGACGCCGGCCGTCCGTTGTCGTTTCACCGTAGCTGCTCCTCTCCTCCGCCCGCAGGACAAAGGCTTCCTGGTTGAAGTCAACACCGGCTTCGACGACTTTGGCTCGGTGATCAGCTCCGACAAGAGAGCCACCACCCTCGACGCGGGAAACATCAAACTGGCTTTCAACAGCGTACGGACACACACACACACACACTGGTGGATGGTGGGCGTTTAATGCTAATGCTAATGCTAGCCCTTGTCACAAAGACAACTTCTGCTTCTGCGTCAAACCGACGTCGTACCTGCGACCTGACGTCACCTCTACAGAGATGTAACTACACGTCGCCGTGGCTACATGGACCTCCACAGATCGTAGCAAAGTGATTGGACTGTTTGCGTCACAGGACTTCCCCACCTCAGGACATCAGAACCGACCAAGAACCGTAAAATTGGTGTTGTTGGAGTTACTGCGGTAACAAACTCCGCCCACTGTCAGCCGCTGTCGCTAGAGTGAAGCAAAGAAAAACACTGATTCTCGTAACACCGCCACCTACAGGTTGACAGCGTAATGACAGCAACGAAAGCCTTTGAGGAACCGACTGACGTCAGTTTTGGAAACGGAGAGGGTGAAATGTCTGGAGGTGTGTAAACGTATGCGTCAGTCGCTGTCACTTTAAGGAAACAAACAAAAAACACGGCTGACTGGAAAAAAATGAAACATGACGGCGAGATTCAGACAGACGCAGAAGTAGAAACGCTTACAACGGTGTAGGAACTCCACGTAGGAACTCCACGTAGGGTCCACAGTGCTTGTCATATAATAATAATGTGTGTGTGTGTTTGTGTGTGTGTGTGTGTGTGTAGTTGCTGGAGAAGGCTGAAGCCAGAGAGAGGGAGCGAGAGAAAGAGGAAGCAAGGAAGATGAAGAGGAAAGAAGCAGCCTTCAAGAACATGCTGAAGCAGGCCACGCCCCCTCTGGAGCCGGAGGACTCGTGGGAGTCGGTACGACCGGGATCTGAACCCACCGCGTCGTCCCCAGCAGATGGCGCTGAACGTCTGTCGTGTTCCTTCACAGGTCCGAGAGAGATTCTTAAAAGAGTCTGCGTTCGAAGACGTCACTCTGGAGTCGGAGAGGAAGCGGATCTTCAAAGACTTCATGCACGTCTTAGAGGTGAGTGTTAAACCTGACGTTCACTAGTGTTCTTTGGAGTACCGTAATTACTCTGTCAAATACACTCTGGTCCCCTACCTGGTGAGGAGAAGGAGGAGCAAATGTCCATGGGTTCCTGAAGTTAACGTGGCTGTTGTCGACTTCCAGGAACCCATGGACTTTGTCTGATAGTTGTCACAGATAGTTGTGTAATTACGGTACTCTCAAGTATGCTAGCGTGAATATGTCACATTTACTTTCCAACATCCTGGTCTTTAATCACGTCCCGTTGTCTCACAGCACGAGTGCCAGCATCACCACTCAAAGACCAAGAAGCACTCAAAGAAGTCCAAGAAGCACCACAGGAAACGGTCCCGCTCCCGATCGGTCGGTAGTTGACTCAGATGGCCGTCAGTGGGCGACAGGGACACGCTGTTGATTGGCTGAATGTTCCCTCAGGGCTCCGAGTCGGAGGAGGACGAATACCACAAGAAGAAGAAGAGGTCGCAGTCCAAGACCCCGTCTGAGCGCTCCTCTAGTGGAGAGTCTGGTGGGTGTGTTTACGTTTACACTGTTGATGTCTGACCCTAGATCCTACCCTACTTCCTACCCTTAGACCCTACCCAAGTCCCACCCTAGATCCTACCCTACTTCCTACCCTTAGACCCTACCCACGTCCCACCCTAGATCCTACCCTACTTCCTACCCTTAGACCCTACCCACGTCCCACCCTAGATCCTACCCAAGTCCCACCCTAGATCCTACCCTACTTCCTACCCTTAGACCCTACCCACGTCCCACCCTAGATCCTACCCTACTTCCTACCCTTAGACCCTACCCACGTCCCACCCTAGATCCTACCCTACTTCCTACCCTTAGACCCTACCCACGTCCCACCCTAGATCCTACCCTACTTCCTACACTTAGACCCTACCCAAGTCCCACCCTAGATCCTACCCTACTTCCTACCCTTAGACCCTACCCACGTCCCACCCTAGATCCTACCCTACTTCCTACCCTTAGATCCTACCCACGTCCCACCCTAGATCCTACCCTACTTCCTACCCTTCCTACCCTACCAAACTATTCGGTTGCAGTCGTTTTGTCCGTGGAGGTCCACGTGGTTCCATTTCTAGAGGGGTGACGTCAGGTCATGTCGTACCCTACGCCGTAGGCAGCGTGCGCACGCCGACATGACCATGTTGATTTGACACAGAAGCGTAAGTTGTTCTTTTCTGTCGATGTTCACTGACGTTTGCTGCCTGACACCAGAGAGAAGCTACAAGAAGTCCAAGAAGCACAAGAAGAAGGCAAAGAAGAGACGCCACAAGTCTGTAAGTATGACACCGAGTCCACGGAACGCTCACGTGAACGCGACGAGACGTGTAACCGTTGGCTGTGATACCGACCAGGCGTCACCCGACTCCGACAACGAGAAGAAAGGAAGAGAGCGCGACGGAAAGCGGGAGAAAGACGCGGACAAAGAGAAAGAGGTCGACAAGTCTCGGGGGAAATCTCGCTCCGACTCCAAGCAGAAGTCACCGAAAAGGAAAACGGCAAAGGAGGAGGTTGTTTTCTAACGTTCCTCCGAAGGAATGAGGCACGCTCCCGTAGACGTCAATAACTCTCTGCTCCGTGTTGCGTTCAGGGCGGCTGGGACACATCGGGCAGCGAGCTGAGCGAAGGAGAGCTGGAGAAGAGAAGAAGAACTTTACTGGAGCAGCTGGACGCCCCTTGATGATCGCTCACCTCGGCTTCTCCCCCCAACACGCATTCCCCCTCCGAGTCGTCGTGGTCGCCTGAGACAGACGGACTTCTGGGAATGAACAACTTGTTGCTAAATTTGAAATTGGGAAACCGATCAGTTTATCACTTACTGTCAAGTTGCCTTTTTTTTGTTAGATTTACATATTTTAGTTGAGCGTAGATGTTTCTCAGTAATTCCATATTCGATTACAATCACTTTGAACTCACAATGAACGACCTGGAAAAGAAGCCCGACGCGACAAAGGACAGGGGGCAATAGAAACGACTTCTGGTTTGATTCACTAGAACGGTTTTCTCCACCAACGACCTGTACGTTTTTTATTTGACATTTGTTAAAATTGTTCATGTAGTTAAATGTAATAAAATACTCTCAGCGACTCATGTGTGGGATGTTTAAGTTGAAGTGAAAACTACATTCTGAATGAACGCACAGATGAGTGGAAGACATCCGACAGGCTGATGCTCGTACCTGTTGGCGGTATGGATGAAATATTGGGAACACTTCTCTGAGAAAAATCAATTTTGTAATAAAAATCAAAGTTAAATTGCAAACAAAATACTTGTAAAAGGTTTGGTTGTGAATCCAGAAAAGGACTTCGCAAAAATCGCAAATACAATTCAGATTTGAGAAAAAAAAATGTAAGATTTGCACCATTTGTGGTAAATGACCAGAATGAGAACAGGCAAAAAACCTAAACTTAAACTGAGAGCTACAAAGTGACAAGAATTTAATTCACAAATGCAACTGGGAAAATCAATTTATTAAAAAAAATTACATTTTTTGTTTTTTGCAAATAAAGCAAATTCAGATGTTTCCACTGTATTTGCGGCTTTGTCATCCACCCAGAGAATCCCCCATAAAAACATCACTTCAGTACATCTGTGTCTCAATGTAAATAGTTTATTTGATCATATTGAAAAGCGCCTAATTTAGAAAAAGCTTGTTATTTTATTTTTATTTTTTTTGCAATAAGCACAATCTGCCTAGAAAACAAAAAAACAAACAGAAATGTCCCAATAATTTCCAGTTTGACAAATATCTCCAGACTGAGCTGGAGCAGGAGACGTCTGCCGACGTTATCTGGAGCTTCCAGAAGCTGCTTGCGCCATCACAGAGATTTTGAATTATGCAACTGCGTATTGAATTATTAATAATGATCAATTATGAAAATTTGCGTAAAAATATTGTGGCACATTGCTAAATATTTATTAATATATCAGCAGTTTCGGGGATGGAGCTCTTCAAATGCTGCACATCCGAAGCGCCAGTCAACCAGCAGGACGTCCTGGTCCGCTCCGGCTGCATTTGGCTTCATTAAATATACAAAAACTATAAGTTAAAATAACATTCACGTTGTAAAGCACGAGGCATTGAAAAACTTTGAACAATATGTACAATATCCACCATCTGGTAAATGTGTCATTTAGAAAAAGTAAATGTGTTTTTTTGTAGCAAAATATCTGTACAGTTAGGAAACGTGTTTTAATGACTTTGCTGCAACATGGAAACACATTAGATGAGCTCACGAGCTGGGTTAAATACTATACAATTAAAATTACAAGAAAAGAGTGATTAAGCTGTAAACTGACATAAAATACGACACCACATCCAGTTGTGATGAGTTTATGTTCCAGTCTCGTCTCCTCCGATTTGTTCCCGAGAAAACCAGAGAGCCGACGCAGGAATGGAGTTGGAGTCTGAAAATACGCCCTGAAAAACGATGAGTGTGTCTGCAGACAAACTCTTCGTTCACACACATTTCTTCTTCTCTTTTTTTTTTGGACTGTGAATCTCGTTCTAGAACATGTTCGTCTGCTCAGGAAACGAGACGCCACAGGTTGAAGGGAGAAATGGAACGTGGTCCCGTAGAGGAAAAATGAAAAACAGTCGGAAGTTCAGGCACTTTTTTTTTTCCATCAACTTTGTCAGCCGTTGAAGTCCTTCAAAATAAAATCCTCTATTTCCTCCACAGACACATTCTTATGTAACATCCTCATCTCATCCTTCACTTTGCTTCAAACCTTCTTTCTCGCTCTCTCTCTGACCTTTGACCCCCCCACCCACCCCCATCCCATCCCTTCTTCCACAGTGTGTCCCCTCGTCACACGACCACCTCGCCGTTGTTCGTCGAGCGCAGGTCATCGAAACGCCTCCTGACGCTCCTCCGCACGGCGTCCGCTCGCCTGTACGGCTGATTCCTCAGATCTGTGGAGGGGTGGGGGCGGGGCCAAGGGGGTGGGGTGGCAGAGACAGCCGTCAGTCGTCAGGGCGACCAAAGACCCTCATGAGCGCTGGCAGCCGGTCTGTCAAAGCAGCGTGACTCTACAGCAGGAAGTGAAGATCTATCAACCACTAGCAGAACCAAGACGGACGAGAAGATCCGCGCTCGGATCGTTACACGGCCAGATGTGGACAGACGGAAGCCATGAGGAGAAAAGAGCCGAAGGAGGTGGAGGGAGGGAGAGAAGGAGGGAATGAAAGACACATCCACCTGTACAGCCGGAGGAGTTCCTTACCCTCGAGTAGACATTGGCAAATTTAGTAATATTATTCTTCTTTAGGGCTGGATGAAGAGAAGACAAAATGGAGGTTATAAACCTGACGATCGACGGGAGCGCGCGGCTGCAGGAGCAAAGCCAAGTTGGCAGCAGGCGGGGTGCGCACGTGTGGCACAGGGAGGAGGAAGAAGGAGGTGGTGGAAGCTTTTTTGTTTCTGCGCTACGATGAAAACCCTGTGCTGCTTTGCAGAGCGGCTGCCGGCCCGAGACAGGAAACGACGTCTGACACACATCAACCACTTTTTTTTTTTTTTACAATTATCAACCAAAGCATGCGAGCGAGCGGGTTAGTACAAGATGCACAGAGAGAAATACGGCTGCTGTGGGTCAGCGTGTTAGTGACAGAAAGTGACCACTTGACAGAAAGCTGAGCGGCAGTACGGAGGACCATTAGGGCCACATGTCAATCTCACTGCACTAAAAAAAAAACAAAACACAGAGGTCTGAGATAAAAGTTAGAATTGTGAGGATAATTTCAGAATGCAATGGAAAAAAAATCTCACTTAATATTTTCTTTCTTATGATGTTTTTCTCAAAAGTCTGATAAATCAATCTCAATTTGTATTTAAAATGGTCTGACTTTTTTTCTCAGAACTCACTTTGTTTTACATGACTCCTGACTTTTTTCTTCAGAATTCTGTGATAAAAGTCCAAATGCAATTTAAAAAAAAAAACAAATTTCTTTGTCTTTATCTAACCTGAGTGTGTGAATTACTCAGTATTGACATGTATACGTAGGTACCATACACCAGGGATCCGCTGTGACCTCATCAAACTGAGCTGTCTCAAAGTGTAAAAAGAAATGAAAACTTTTTTTAAAAAAATCAAAAACCAAACTTATTGGAGAAAGTTTGAGAAAAAATTGTGATTTTTTTTTTCAGACCTGAAATTTTTTACATGTCGATCTCATGCTATTTTTTTCATTACTATTTTCATGTGTCTCTAATCCTCTTCCGTAGTGCAGGGATGCAGGGATGCGTAAAAACAAAATAAAAAGTAAAAATCAGCATGCGAGGAGCTGCGTCAGCAGCAGGTGACACGTCACAACATTCCAATGACATCATGGATGAAAATGTGAAGTTAGTCCGACCTGTAGACGTGTGGAGCAAAACACAGCATGAGATTGTTTGACCGCACTGACACACACACCAAACGTTTCCAAACGCTGCTGAGCAGGAAGTGACGACAGGCGCAGGAAGCATTTGTCACCACCAGAGGGCAGCGCTGGGGCAAACCAGTGAACAGCGCAGCCGCGTGCCGCTGTCGCACGTCCGTGCACGGACGTCACGGTCAAAGCCGATCAAACAATCGACGAGGGGCGTCGCACACTCCATGCAGAAAGGAAACACACACGGACAAAGGAGGGTGGGTGCGAGCGCACGTGTCTGCACACGCTCCATTAGTGTGAAGGGGCATGCAAAAAGGTGGTGGTGGTGGGGGGGGTGAACAGACAAGAAGTGGATGTTCCAGAACCTTTGAGCAGAGAGAGCGTTCTACAAGCTTAGTAATGGAACTCGTCATTGAGGGCCGGCTCGCAGAAGAACCGAGAGCCGCGCTTGGCGGTGCGGGCGGTGAAGGGCACCGTCTTCAGGACTGCATCGAGAGGGACAACAGGCAGGACAACACACACACACACACACACACACACTTTAGGACGAGCAGAGTCCGACAGAGGTTAAGCACTGGTTAGCAGTCGTCAACAACAACAACAGCAACAACAACAACAACAAGAAACTCCCCTCACATTTCTACTTCGGGTCATCTCTGAGCTAAGTTACACCGATTCTACCATCGCAGCTGTTGTCCACGGTTACGCTTTATTCACATTCTTCAGCAATCTCGTTAAATTGACACGATAATGTGATGCAAGGACTCATCAAGCCTGATGAAAATGTTTGAAAGTATGGAATCAGGGTATGATTGATGATTGCTACAACTGCTAAAAACATTGTTTTTTTTTTAAAACAATTGTTCAAAAATATTTTTTTAATGTTGTAAAAAATCTTTTTTGATTTAAAGATATTTTTATTTTGTTTTCATATTCTGAAAAATATTTCTTGTTTTGAAAAATGTATTTTTATATATAAATACTAAATATATATTTTGTATTGTTTTTGTTTTTTGAAACAAACAATTTTTTATTTTTAGACAAATTGTTTTTACTTTTCTGTTTTTTGCTTTTTATTTTGGAAATAAGTCAATTTTAGATTTTGTGAACGTAGAATTTTCTCACAAGAAAATCTTTTTGACATTTTTTGTGAAAAAAAAATCTTGGCCATTTTTTGATTTTTTTTACATTTTTGGTTTAAAAAAGTTTAAAACATTTTAAAAAGTTAAAAAAAAATTGTTAAAAAAAACCCAAGATTTTAAAAAAATCTTGAATGAAGCAGCTTCAGGTAAAAAATGTGTGTTTTGTGTACATAATGTGTGTCACATTTGTTTCAATTGTGCAGCTGGAGCATGGAAACTGACGCTCTCAGTTTGACGTCGGCTGACAGTCACGTCAGGAAACCACCGTCGTTGAAACCATCTTCTCGGCGTCTCGTGCCGCCTTGTGTTACGAAGCGAAGCAGATCAGCTGAGCAGCGGTCGTCAGCGTGCGCGCGCACACACACACCAGAACGTCACAGGATTAGACGGCAGCGTCATGTTTGTCCGCGGCAGCTGATGTTCCCAAACATGTGATCGGTGTTAGTAGCTGCACAGACGGAGGCCCTTCATGCAGAGCGCTGTGTGTGTGTGTGTGTGTGTGTGTGTGTGTGCTGAGGTTACCCGTGATGATGTCCTCGATGGCGCCATCTTTGCCTTCGTACACGTGCCGGCTGTCTTTGACCTGTTTCCTCCGGAGCTCCTGGATCAGCTCCTGCTGCTGACGCTTGTTCTTGTGTGAAGGAGACTGGAGAGCAGGAACCACAACATGAATGAAGAAAGTCCACTTCCGCCTGGGGGGGTAAAAAGGACGGGCAGACTCACCCTCTGGTCCTCCTCCATCATGGCCTCTTGTTCCAGAAGCTTCTCCATCAGAAGCTGCTCCTGCCTCTTCCTCTGCTCGTTGTCCTCCTCTGCTTGCTGAGGACGCGGCGCAGACGTCAGAGGCCGTCGTTGTCTGACGGTGTGTGTGTGTGTGTGTGTGTGTGTGTGTGTGTGTGTGTGTGTGTGTGTCCAGCTCACCCTGTAGGCCTTCACAAAACGCACAAAGACGGGGAAGAAGACGGACGGCGGCGTGGTTTTGGCGTTCTCCCCAAAGAACTTCACGGCCTCGTCGAAGGCATCCTTGGTGGAGAAGGCAGAGCGGGGTTGTAAACAAACACGGCGTCAGGCGGGCGAGGTGCCGTTGTTGGGGGGAGTCTGTCACCTGTGCGATCTTGGCGTCGTCCTGCAGCTTCTTCAGCTTGCTCTCGTTGTGTGCGATGAAGTCTTTGAGCATGGTGTTGTGTCCGTGCATGCTGTACTCCCTCTTGGTCAGCTCCATGCCTCTCTGCAGCTCCTTCACGTCCAGCAGGACGTTCTCCAGCGACACTGATGAGTCCACAAACAATCTCTCACCTTTGACCCTCACACATCCTGAATACAGGGTTTGTTTGTTCTTTTTTTATTCATGTCAATAAATATGTATTAATATTTATTGATGTTCACAGCAAAAAAGGATCAAACTTATATTTACCATGAAGAGATACTACACCCATTTTTCAGTTTTTTCTAATTATTTGTGCATTGTGCGTTACATGTAATAGAATTCATAAAATATTATATTATATAATAACAATTAAATTTGTATTATTGTTATTACTATCATTATTTGACAGTATTTAGACAACGGCTGAAGTACATTCATTGTTGAATAAAGAAAAAGGAGGGATCCATACAAAATTCTATTTCTATTTTATTATAAAAAAAAATGATGATTATTATTAAACTAAATTAAATCAAAGTATGTGTTTATATCCCCCTGAAGTGTTGCCATTGCTTAATGTTGTTTAAGAAAAAAGAGGGAATCCTATTAGTTATATCTAACAGAATTCATCAAATATACGTATATGTTTGTTTTATTTTATTATAAACATTTAATTAAATTAAATAAGAAACAGAACTGTCGGGGTATTTGTCGGGAACACACACACACTCTCACCTGCTGCAGCTTTCTCCACATAGTGCAGCTCGTTGTAGAACAGAGAAACCTGCGAGTACTTCTCCTTCACCACGTTGGCGATGTAGTGCAGCAGCGTGAGCTTGCGGTCGGTGGACTTGGTGTCAAGAAGCTGCAGCAGAACAAACGGAAACATTCACTTTGACGTGTTAAAAAAAAAACACAGATCAGAACAATCAAAAACTGGTCATGTTTACCAGGTCTAAACTCTGCAGCTTGAAGCCGTACACGGCCCCTCGTTTGCTGCTGTTCATGTAGTTTCCGAGGGCCAAGATGATCTGCAGACGAGTGAGGAGGAAAACACACGTTCATCAGACGTGAACTAAAGTGAACTAAGTGAACTAAAGATAACTGAATCGAACATAACAAAAACAAAGTAAACATAGCTGATCTTGACTAAACTCAATGTGACTAAACATAAAAACATAAAATGGAGCTAAACCTATGTGAACTAAAAATAAATCCATGTGACGTAACAAAAATGTAAGTAAACGTAGCCGAGCCTGAACTAAACGTAACAAAACATAACTGAACATAACCAAAGGGAACTGAACGCACCAAAGGTCGAGCAAAGAAAACATGAAAAGAAATGATCTATGACGACAGTCGTTACCTCCAGAATCTTCTTCAACTTCTGGGAGGACTTGATGGACACGGACGCCGCGATGACGGCGTGAAGTTGCTGTGAGGAAACACAGACGGTCAACGAACCAGAGCAGAGGAGACGTTTCTTTGCAGACAGTCGCTGCCTCTCACCGGCGTGAGCATCTGCACGCTCTCGCAGAAGTTCCCGATGAAGGCCATGATGGTCATCTTCTGCATGAGCCGCTCGATCTTGCTGAACT
Organism: Aeoliscus strigatus; assembly: GCA_901007665.1. Lineage (NCBI taxonomy): Eukaryota > Metazoa > Chordata > Actinopteri > Syngnathiformes > Centriscidae > Aeoliscus > Aeoliscus strigatus. The sequence continues at coordinate 13,429 of CAAKHB010007990.1, read as the reverse complement.
GCATCATGAAGCGGTCCTCGTCCGTCAGGCTCTCCAGCGGCTTCCGCTCCTTCTCAAACTGCCGCAGGATCTTGATCTCGTTCTCCGTCGGCTGGAAACGCATCAGACACTCGACGAAGTCCACCGGCAGAGTCCGCAGGTCGAAGCTGAGAGGACGCAAGGAGGTTCAGGTCAGGTTGGTCGCGCGAGCAGATGGCCGCTTCCGTCAGGACGTGGCGCTTACATCTGGATGGCCTTGCAGATCTCCTCCGGGGTCTTCCCCACTTTCCTCAGCGTGATGGCCAGGTTCTTGGCCCTGTTGGAGTCCAGCAGCGACACCTTGTTGGGGCCCTTCTGAATGACCTTCTGCTTGCTCAGGGTGAGTTCGATGGACGGGCCCTGAGCTTTGGTCTTGAACATCTCCTCAAACTCGTCCACGTTCAGGTCCTGGAGGAGACGCCAGCAATCAGTTTACACCGGGGGCACCGTCTCCATACTGGGGCTGCGCCATGAATCGTCTTCTTATCGTTATCGCCATAAGAGCACGTGAGATAAACTTCTCGTCAAAAGGCTCCGATTAACGATACATGCAGAGAAGTAATTTACCTGCAAGTATTTGACCAATCAAATGTGTTGAATCTGCAGTAAGTGAATCCCTGAGGCAGGAGCCCATTAAGTTATTTTAAGTGAAATATTTTAGGTTTTTTAGTTCTGAAAAGTGTTTTCAAAGAATACGAGAAATACCAGGTTTTAAGTTATAATTCAAGTTCAATAAAAAAAAAAAAAAAGGAGTCAAATATTTCATTATCACCATTCTGAATGTCCTGGTCGTGTATCGTGTCCTACGAGTCCGACTTCATAGTGTCTGATAATATGCCGGGGCTGCCAACCCCATCAAGTACAAAAAAATGTAAGTTGATATTTGTTTCTGAGTAAAATCACGGTGTAGGATACGGTGTAGCGTACGGTGTAGCGTACGACGACAGACGATAGATGACCGACGACAGACGACCGACGACAGACGATAGATGACCGACGACCGACGACAGACGACCAACGACAGACGACCGACGACAGACGACAGACGACCAATGACAGACGACAGACGACCAATGACAGACGACCGACGACCAATGACAGACGACAGACGACAGACGACAGACGACAGACGACCGACGACAGACGACCGACGACAGACGACAGACGACCGACGACAGACGACCAACGACAGACGACCAACGACAGACGACAGACGACCAATGACACGACGACCAATGACAGACGACCGACGACAGACGACCAATGACAGACGACCGACGACAGACGACCAATGACAGACGACCGACGACAGACGACCGACGACAGACGACCGACGACAGACGACCAACGACAGACGACCGACGACAGACGACCAACGACAGACGACCGACGACAGACGACCAATGACAGACGACCGACGACAGACGACCGATGACAGACGACAGACGACCGACGACAGACGACCGACGACAGACGACCGACGACAGACGACCGACGACAGACGACAGACGACCGACGACAGACGACCGACGACAGACGACCGACGACAGACGACCGACGACAGACGACCAATGACAGACGACCGACGACAGACGACCGACGACAGACGACCAATGACAGACGACCGACGACAGACGACCGACGACAGACGACCGACGACAGACGACCGACGACAGACGACCGACGACAGACGACCGACGACAGACGACCGACGACAGACGACAGACGACCGACGACAGACGACCGACGACAGACGACCAACGACAGACGACCGACGACAGACGACCAATGACAGACGACCGACGACAGACGACCGACGACAGACGACCGACGACAGACGACCGACGACCAATGACAGACGACAGACGACCAACCTCGAGAATCCGCTCGTCATCGATCTCGTTGAAGACGGTGCCGTTGATCTGGTTGGGTTTCAGGGCGACCCAGTTGAAGACGGGCATGCGGAACTTTGTCTTGATCGGTTTCTTGATCTTGACCGCTGGACGGGACAGAAAAGAGTTAACGCGGCGTCTTTTTACCACACACACACACACACACACACACACACACACACAGGGGGACATTTGTCTCGTTCATGCTTCTACACCCGCTCTAGACTCCACGGATGCTGCGCTGCTATCACGTTCACTCAGCGTGTCACAGGAGGTCGTGCAAGCACTATGTGACGACACACACACACACACACACACACACACACACGCAACAACACTACAGGAGGGATGGTGAAACCATGCAGAGCTTTGAAAGGTGGTGTCTTCTAAACTCATGTGCCAACATGTGCTTCATTGTGAGTTTTAATCATTTGAAAACACCCGTTTCAAAGCGTGTGGGGAAACTCTTGGGAGGGGGGGGGCGAGATATGAAAGGCAACAGAGAACCTACAGAAGAGTTTGATGGGTCCCTCTGGTTCGCAGAAGAGGAAACAAGTCAAAAGAGAAATGATTAGGAAACTGTTAGTCGGGCAGAAACATTGAACACACAGTGGAGCTCCATTATTTTCTCCAGCTTCACCTCTTGTACTCAGCACAAAGAAACCGTACCAAGCCAAGACAGACAGGAACACGCACACACACGTACCGCCGTGAGTCAACCTGATCACGATCAGGAATACATCAGGTGTGTACGGCTGGTTTCTCCTTTCATATTCTGCTGCTGGTTCTTTGTTGTGTGTACTGAGGGTAAATACATAGATGCTGCGTCTATTGACCTGTATTAGATCACACTCTGCTGTTATAGTGTTATATCGTGTTATGGTCCATCGATTTTATTTTTGTTTCCACAATGTTCTTGGTTTGCGCTGGTGTAACATAACAGTATTAGACAGATCAACTCGCAAATTCAGCAATATCTTTTTTGAAAATTTCTTCTTAAAACACATTTTTCTCATTTTTATTACACACATTTTTATTCCACTCCATGCTTTTACTTGCATTCTTTTTATTTTTAAATCTTGATTTTTTTTTACTCATTTTGACTGCCTCTCTGCCTCCACTTAAAATACAATTTTGCTCTTATCTCACTCTTGGTATTTTTTCATTGTCTGTTTTTTTACTCATCGCATATTTCATTTAAATGCTACTCTATAAATATTATCGACTGCTTTATCGGGATTCAAATCCATCCAAATCCATAAGTGTTTGTGTCGGATTCATCAGAGTGTGACGCTGCTGCAGTTGCCGTATTTCATTCAATTTCAATTTCATTTCACTGCCACCCCCCCCCCACTGTTCTTTATAATGTTTTATTTATTTTAACTGTAGTTACTGATAAGAAAAACAAAGTGAATCAGTACATTATTATTATTATCATTATTATTATTATGGTTGTTGTTGTTAATAAACATAATTAAAAACTACAATAATGATAAAAATAATAATAATTAGCAGTTGTAGTGAAGAAGTATTAAGACGAAGATTTTATATAAATTAAAATAATATTTTGTTGAAGATAAGAATATATCTAATATCTCTAATATTTCTTCTCACCTGCCAGCCCAGAGTTCATGATCACCGTGGGGGTCCCACAGCCGGGGAGCGGGGGGGCTGCAGGAGGAGGCGGAGGGGGCAGAGGAACCTCTGAGGCTGGACCAGGTGGTGGAGGT
>CAAKHB010007989.1:38172-48548 GCA_901007665.1 Aeoliscus strigatus | reverse complement strand
GAGAAACAAACTCAAACTCTGCTTTGACTGCATGCTGAGGGAACAGAAGTAGTACGGTTGGTCTCAGTCCTGTCTACAGCTTTGTCATTCGAATTTAACAAGCATTAAAAACTTCTTCCAAAGAAAACATTTGCAGTGTTATGAATGTCATTGACCTGCAAAGCTGCGAGAGAAAGACCAACGAGATGAATCAGAGAAGAAGATACATCAAAATTGGAGCACTGCTGGTGCTGTAGAAAGAAAAGCAGTGAAAAAAATTAAAATTAAAATTAAAATAAAAAAAAAAATATATATATATATATATAAAACTACAATAAAAAGATAAAAACACAACACACAGGAATTTGAAAAAAAGATGAAGGCATTTGGAATTAATCGTATTGCTCACGTGACTTGTGAGCAATATTGTACATTGTAATTATGAATAGTCCCTGGAATTCAGCAAAGTCATTGCTTTTGGACAGAAATGGTGTCAAACAACACAAACAAGGAGGGTGAAGAAGGTCAGTAGGTCAACACAGTGAACTCTATACAAGAAAGCTTGTTTCTGCTCAGCAACGTCGGCTGAGAGTATCAGTCAATGAATGACTAGTTCTTAACATGCCAAGGAACAATGTACCATTAAAGGGGGTTATCACACCTACCTTGTTTGGAGACTGTTGGACTTTTACCAGAAGTAAACAAGCTCTGGGAGCTCTGGGAGAGTCAGGGCCCACAGCATAGCTTGCAGTCGTCTCCTCCTGCCGATGACGACATTTATCTGAATCCAAGATAACCGAACTGGGCTCACGTATTGGGCCTGACGTTGCTGCTGCAGTTTGTAATGCCATAACAGCGTTGTTGTCACAATGCTCATTTACCTCAGTTGCTAAGTGGGCTAAACAGCGCTAGCTAGCTAAATCGAACGCGGCGACTACGTCCCATACCCACGTCTCCTCAGACCCAATCGATGCCCAGTGCAGCAGACACAAGTAACGAGGACAGAACGTCGGTGTATCTTTGCTCTGCTGGTATTTGTGCTGCGTGAAACCAGAACCAAGACGATGAAATGTAGACTGTGGAGCAAAAACACCAACCTGTTTCTGTGGATAATGAGCAGAACACTCATGCGTCATGATATCGGCAACACATGTTGGACAATCGGCCCAAATGGTGGCTATGCTAACACTAGCTTGCACATCGGCCTGCAAACATAGTGGGCTATGGTTGCACGCACTGACCATTTCTGACCGATCACACTGTCCTTCTCAGACACCACACAAAGTTCAGATAATTTGACAAGTTACGAGAACTCCCAAACCCGGTCTACGAGGAAAAAAAATGATGTCATGTCGAGTTACAAAAAGGTGTTTGAGATAGTTCAAAGCCCATAAATGTTTGAATAAAAGCTATATAAGTCCTATTCATTCAGATCATAGGTTGTCATTCTTCATAGTGGTTTTTTTTTTTGCGTATATGCGTTTATGTTGATGGTCGGACGTAGGGTGCATCCATCAGAGACACCGCTGCACATACAGTACATGCAAATGTCAGTCTGTCTGAGGAGTGTGTAAATGAGCAACTTAAAGTTGCAATCTAAAAGCAATTCCACCTCCACATCATTTATCTTGGTAAATTGGGTTTTCACTGTCCACCTTACAGAATAAAGAGACCCCCACCCCGCTCTGTTCGTCCTGAGCTATTATCCTCTGGCAGCGCTCAGAACATTTATCAATCTTTGTTTCACTTCACAACCGCACACACACACACACACACACACACACACACACAGACACCGGGTGCTCAGCTTTGCGTTGTGCTGTTGTTTGTGGAGTGTATAAGTAAAGTTGTTTTATCAGGCAGGTGGGTGATGCTGCTAATTTCTCTTGGAAAAGGTTAAATGTTGTTGTGTGAGACACAGGAAACAAAGGCCTGTGCTCAGCAGGGAAGGATCTGGATCACCAGCGTAGCCTCACAAGTCAAGCTGGTCGCCTTCCTCTTTTCATGAGCGCACACATGTGTGAATGTATAATGTAAGTCAAGTTGAGATCTAATTCGCAGCCTTACTGTGTTGCCTTGCTGTCACAGATAAATCCAAGCTGTGGTTGGTTTTCTGTCTGCGTGTGTGTATGCAGCGCCCACGGCAACCTGTCAATCACTGCTGTCTTTTTTTTTTTTTTTTTTGAATGAGCTCACTGGGAGATGAGGGCGCGTTTGATTTGATCGCTGTGGGGAAGCGTACGGCGTGTATCACACATACGGGGAAGTGAAAGTTGCTATTCCTGCAATACGTCAGATGCTCTTGAACGTGCAGATATTGGCGGCGCGCACAAAGATCAACAGAGATCCCAACAGACACTAAGACACAGTCACATGTGCAGGAACTTAGCACGGTGTGTGGATCTCTTCAATTGCAGCAATGCTCCAGTGCATTTGAATGAACACTCTAATACGCATTATTAAGACATGCAGCGAGAGAGACAGTGTGTGTGTGTGTGTGTGTGTGATTGACTATAAAGAGAAAGAGATAAGATAGCCCGTTGATGAAAGCATGAGAAAGGCTGAGCATGTGAGCAGGGTTGGAGGGAGAAAGTGAGGGAAGCATGGAGGAGAATCGTAAGAGACAGCGAGAGCGGGCATGTGTCTGGTCAGGGGGCTTGAGGAGCGTCTCACGCCGTAGAGAAAGTGCTTGGAGTGCAGACAGAGTGTGGGCTAGCTTGGCCTGCTAACCTTGGAGTGCTAGTAATTGGCACTTAGCATTAAACAGCTGCTCTCCCTCTGGAATGATAAGATTCACAGAGAAAAGAAAAGAGTTGGAAGCTCTGAGAGACCAGACGGACTTCATTTACACATGCAAACGCTCAATCCTAGAAAATGTGTTTTAAAATACAAATAATGATTAAGTAGAACAATTAAACATGCATTTTCTTATTACATGTTGTTATTTATTGCCAACAATCTGTACCGAATACTTCAGCTGATTCCTTTTACGGATACAGAGTTTGTCATTTTTATTTTGTGTAGCTGAGTAGTGTAAAAATACAATTATTAAAATTTGCTATAGCATATAATTGTTTAGTTGTCCTGGTGTGTAATTCTTCTAGTCCAGTGTATATTGCGGTGGTTAATGGCCCTGACCTCTTTGCTTACTTACTTCTCCTCTTCACCCCAGATGGGGCATGAGGATAAGGCATCAATAATGTTCCTCCATCTATCATGGTCTTTAGCTGCCAGCTGTGTCTCACCCTACGAGAGTCCCATCTCCAACAGCTTAGCCTCTACATTTTTCAACAGCTGATCTTAGACCTGCCGATTTTCCTGAGGCGGCCATCCGAGGCCCCCTCTGGTGATCTGCTCTGGGCGCTTTCTGAGCTTCAGATGACAGTGTTTAATTTCTGAGATTACATTTTAACAGCCAGTACTTGCATAGATACGCCTAATATTTCATTGGGCCACAACATGCAGCAGATGTTTCTCAGGCAACAGTCACATTCAGTGAATCACCATCACTCTGATGGCATATTCAGATGCATTTCATTGTACCCTTTGGTAAGTTAATCTCTCGATAAGTGAGTGGTCTCATACTGTAAACACAGCTCAGGCTATGTCAAATAACTAGTGGATAAGAACCATAAAATCTGTAAAACCCGGTGAAAACGATTTTTAAAAAAAACTGAGACAGTACAAAACATGAAATATTTAGTAAAGACTACCATTTAGAGGGTGTGTGGGAGGCAGGGATTCTGGATACAGCTGTAGATTCTCCCATCAGCTCTGGAGAGAGTACCCCCCCTCCCATACAGCACAGAACTGATGAACTGACGGTAACACTGACGACACAGTGAAGGAGGAGCTGGTGAACGGTAACAAGACGTTATTTGCAGCATGCTGCGTGACAATAGAGCAAAAGAGGAGGACGGCAGTAAACATGAAGGCCAAGTGTGTGTTGATGGGTTTTATTTTGAAGTTATTGCACAGCGGAAGCCAACGAATGTGTCAGCAGGTGATGTGGAGGAAGGGAAAGCGAGTTGCTTTTGTAAAAAGGAGGGCTCTTTGTACAGAAGCAGCCACAGTACCACAAAGCTGTGTGTGTGTGTGTGTGTGTGTGTGTGAATGAGGATCGTAACTTTAATAGCTTCACTGTAATGGCTATGAGACGTATCACCCAAAATACTTCAGAGGTCCAACACCTGACTGTCTCCTCAGTGAATGACTCCTTCACAGCTGCTGTACCTGGTTTGATATTTTTCCACCGCTGACGTACGTTCATGTCTGATGCCGAGGAGGGAGGGAACGTTGAAGATGTGATTTAACATCTGCAATCCAGCTGCTTCTATCGTGCATTGTTTTTAATCGCAGTTCAGCTTATTTGTGGATATCAAGAATAGACAATCTGTTCACATAAAGCGTCAATGGCTAAAACATGGTTCTGATCTCACTCTAAAAACAACAACTTCACACAGAGAAGAGGTGCTGACATTATCAGCACCTCTGAGAGTGTGTTTCACAACTGACAGCCAGTTTAGAGGAACCAATTGGTGTGCTTTTGGAGGTGGGAGGAAGCCGACATAGCTGGAGACAAGTCACGTAGACACTCCCTTGGAGGGATGAAGACGATGAAGTGCTGAGTGAATTTGGACTGTAGAAGTTACGTGTGAAGGTGACGTTCATGAATATGCAAAAATCAGCGTGATTCGGGATGGTCACAAATGGGCATGCTTAAAGGCTGATGGTGTACAAACATTATATATGTGAATATATACCATCAAATACATCTGGATCCTATGCAGTTTTATAAAAGAGACAAAAAAAAAAAAACACGCAATGCTGATGGGACTTTTTTTTGCTGCTGCATCTCACACCAAAGGACATGTTGTCCCATCTTCATGAAATCCTAATGATGCCACTGTAGCAGAAATGTAACATCTTAATTAAAGTCTGTAGAACATTTCCCGTTGTTCCATCGGTGGCCAGAGTTGAAGCGCCTCGGGGAAAAAAAACACATTTTCTCATTCGACAGGCACACAAAGTCGAGCTTTTTCAACACCTTCACATTAAACCTCGCCCTTAAGCATTTCTGCACTTTTGACAGCTCTCATTATTCTTCTTTTGGGTCTCAATTTATTTCTTGATTTATACTTGAATGTTTGTGTTGTTTTATTTCATCTGGTGTAAGGCTTTGGGTGAATGCCTGGAGCCAAGCCGCCCTGAGGGGCAACAGCCACTTGTGAAGCCAAATGATTAACACAATTACCAGACTTTATAAAGTATTTGTCATTTTTTAAAAATAAATGTACACACACACACACACACACACACCACATGAACCACTGATGCCACAATATGTCTAGATATCAGTCACGATGTTGAACTAGTGAACCGACTCTCTCCTTCATCTGTTAAAAGTCATTGTAGCTCACCGTCACCTCCTTCAGTTGGCTTAAAAAGTAATTTCTAAATGAATGGATGCGTTGGCCTTCATAGTTCTCATGACTTTCAAAACAAACACTGACTTTAAGAGACAACTTGGGCAGATTTTAGTTCATGCTCTTTAAATATTAAAACACTACAGGATCCAATCTAACGATTCTATTTTATTTTATTTATGTATTGGGGGGTGGGGGGTGGGGGTCACCCTGACACCTGATCTTTGTGATGTTTGTGATTCCTCACTAAACGGGTGCCATTCGCAGTCTGTCACTTGTGAACAGCACATCAGAATCATGGACATGGACATCTACAAAATCAAGCTCACAGATCATGTTTGGTTACGTGTTACGCCAAACCCCAATTACGGTCGGACTATCCGTGCATGGCCAGCTTTAGCCTAATTTACAGAGTGCGGTGTGTATCCATAAACAGCCCACAGTTAATTTGTGCTGGAATTTAACATGAACCTGTATTTACTTTTAAACATCAGAGTTGCCACGGATGCAAATGCACCACTGAAAATCCGTTCCTCCATTTATTACTCCTGCTAACTCTCCTCTCCTGAAACAGCAATTAACTTTAAACCTCTACTCCTATCTCACCCTCAGTGCAGGCACATAATTGATTCCAATTAATTGCAGGTACTACTGCAAGTAGTGTGTGTGAGTGCTGCATAAAATCTGAGCTGCATACACACTGTCCCCATCAGAAAATGTCAGAGACTGAAGGCTGTATTAGGACTTTGAGATGATGAAGAGCTCTGTGCCAAATGCATTAAAAATAGTTAACAACTAAAGTATTACGCATGAGCTTGCACACACACACACACACACACACACACACACACGCACCACTGCCACCACCACTCTAGGGACTTAATTATTGCCACATATCAGCAGAAGGAAGCGCTCTTAAATTATTAACATAGTTTCATTTCCTTTAATATTCAAGAAAAATGTATTAAAAATAATTTAAAAAAAATCCTTTGCTGAAAACAGAGAGACGATCTTGATTAAATAAAAAAGTGTATTTGTTCCCTTCTTGCCCTAGCCAAAGAGTGGGAGATGTGCTTGGATGGCGTGTTAAGGAGGTTTAGCCTTGGACAAAAGAAATACACCAATAATAACAAGACTCACCCTTTCAAACCACCCTGACCTGTTTTTTCTTCTGTGGCACCTTTCGCTAATATTGTCTCCTTCATTTCTTTCAAATCAAATCAAAAATGTCTTTCCAGGGACGTGTTTGGCTTCCTTTAGACATTTATCAATAGCATTGGATTTGCTTTGTCCTTGATATTTGCTTTTTTAGCTGTAAATATGAAAAAAAAGTATTATCATACATGCACCATACCAACTCAAATGACATGATGAGATTTTTTAATAGATGGCCTAGAACTGATTTTTGCGAAAAAAGCTCTGCAAGTTAGATAGAAATTTATAACAATTTATATAATCATGCAGTGTAGTGTTCTGAAAAGACCCAGCAACCAAGCCCGAAGATATTGTGAATATTACTACATGATGTTCCCTCAATGCTTTTAAGTGACATGAAACAACTACACCAAAGCCTGCAGGTATTAGTATACCATGCATTATTTACATAGTGAATTGTTCATGAAAAGACATCTTGTCATGTCAGTGGTGTTATTTACATCTCATAGCACATTAAATGTCAATGAGTCTTTGCACCTCCAATAGTAATTCGGACTGATTTTTCCATTTGTTGACGCATCATATTAAGTTCTCACTCGTGCGTCAATTATGTAGTTATCAGAGTTTCGCAGTGCATCCAGAGGTCAACACATCCTGCATATTTGCATATTTGGCAGATTCACTCATCCAAATTAAATATCTGGAATCAGATTAACTTATCTGACAGTACTGTGACCGGAATCTAAAATAGAAGACATTTAGAGTTATTTCACACCTTTTTTGTTAAGTACATGATCCCATATGTGTTCATTCATAGTTTTGACGCCTTCAGTGAGAATCTACTATGAAAACAAAGGAAACACATTGAACAAGAAGGTGTGTCCAAACCTTTGGCCTTTACTGTATGACTCAAAATGAATAAATCTGTGGCTGGACTTGAACCGGCCACTATCCAGCCCCCATGCCAAGCGTTGACTGACTCACTGCCACCTACAGAAGGGGTTAGAATTAAGAGAATTACGTATGCTTTCTTCATCTGTATAAATCATCAGTGAATTCTGATCATACCCAATTCAACTGCGTCGTCTGGATGGTTTGTGACATCATAGATGTATTCAGACCATTTAAAGCTTTACAAAGAAATCATAGTGGGCCAACATCACCATTTTAGTATTGTAACCAGCCAACTCAAAAAATATATACATGTACAAGGTTTGACATCCAACAGCAATTTTACAATACCACCTTCTGATATACACCCAGACACCACAGACGCCGAAACTGGCAGATAAACATGACATCAGTTCCCTAGGGGAGAACTTAATCGTACTACAAGAGTTATCTACACAGTCTACAGCCTTCCTTTAGCATGGGCAAGGTCACACAACTGACAAAGGCGTGAGATTGTGGCAACAAAATCCTTAAAGCTGACTGTGTATAGGCTTTGTGGAAACGCCATCCCCGACACTTGTTAGCACTATTCACGCTCTTCGTCAAGATTGGAGCTGGAAGGCCAAGATAGCTGGTCAATGGCGGTTTGGGTTGTTGGCTTAGCCATCCGCAACCCACAGGAGGTGGTGAATAGCACCCAGGGACACGTTATTTGCACCGGAGCCATTTGGAGTGAACAGCTCAAAGCTTTATGTTCACTCTGCTGACTGACCCAGGAGAACAGAAGATCAGCCTGGGGTCAGAGCATGATAACATCATTTCAAGCTCGTCTGGCATTTATCTGGAGGTTGACAATGTGTTATCCCACTCAGCAAGATATACAGTACAGGCGTGAGGTTGCAAAGGGGCGGAAATGGTGCTAGCGATAGCTTACAATTAGCATCCAACTCATCAGCTATAGCTATGAATATAACTGAACGTGATATTTGCAAGTTAGATATTAGAAGTAGTATCATCAAAACGTACATCATTTCACAATGATTTCTTGTGCTCTGGGCGCAAACATGTGGCATGTTTAGTCCAGGCTTCTAGAATCATCTGTACATGTGATGGAGGAGGCACAGTTAAGGTAAGGGGCGTGGCCTCAGGGCACCTGCAGTAAATAGAAAGTTTTATTGACTCCAAGAGAAATGTACCTTTTCATAGCGTTATGTACATGTGATTGAGGAATAATGTCGGTATTCTCAAATGTACTAAGCTTTAGTCAAGAGGAGGTCCGATCTGTAAATTCCAGATGTATTCCCATAAATCCCTGTTAATTCCCATTCCAACTTCAAAATTCACAGACGTTTTCCAACCCTATACATGAGGCTATGTTAGCTGTGGGTGTCTTTCCTCAAATGTGACCTGACTCTCCCTTTCTAGCTACAGTCTGCTTTAGTTTCTATGGTGTGCGCCCTTGCTTGGCGCTTAGTGATACAAGACAGCTTTTTTTTTGCACTATAGGTGTTGCCATGGGAATTATTCTGGCAACTAAAGCTGAAACAGCAGATGCCTCTCTAGCGGGCTGGGGTGTCACATACGAGGGCAGGACAGTAAATGGACCGAGGAACTTACAGATGCAGTCAGCTCACATACACAAGCTGTTTTCCTGGCCTGTTGTGGTCAGAGCAGACATAACCACAAAAATGGCCCAAACAGACAGAGGGGGTCGTTTGTGATTTGGAAGTGATACTAAAATAAAGTGGAGGCCTCTTGGGGTAAGACAGTGGTCAATGTCTGAAGTTCTATCCCCCCAAAACTTTGTGGCTAACTCTGCTGTACGAAACCAAAACAACTTCCAAAGAGGTTTAAAGATGAACCATCATTCTGTATAATATCTATCTGCTGCACACGTTTTCTTCACGGCAACTTTAAACAGTTTCCTTCTCATTTTTTGAGATTCTTAGATCGTCATAGACAGTGATGGGAGTGACGACATAAAAAAAAAAAAACGGCGTTACTAACGGCATTGTTTTTTCATTAACGGGTAATGTAACGAATTATTTGTCACTGTTACCTGAATCTACTCGCTGAAGCTGTCATCCATGGGCAGACAGATGGCCTTTTTTTCTTTGGTAACTGGCTTTAGAAACAAATATTTGATATATTTAAACTGAAAATGTAACAAGTTACTTTCCCCGGTAACTGGTTACTTTTATGGAGGAGTAATTCAGTTACTAAGTTAATTTAAGGTAACTAACATGCCCAACACCGGCCATAGCGGCTGACAGAAAACCACTTGTTGCTTGAACAGTGCAATCAAATTATTCCTTTAGATGCTGCATGTTTACAGATTCACTATAAATGTCAGTTTCACTGTGAAGTTCAATATGATGATATTTTTCTTCCTCTTTCTGATCTTGATCGTCTTCACACTTTACTGAAGTCAATCCTGAGTTCAGGTGAAGGAGAAGCTCAGAGAGAAAGATATGGCATAATCCAAACTGACATTGGTCACCATGTGATATTGTGTCTCAGCTCCACGGACTCAAATCGATAGCTGCCAGAAGGCAACTCTCACTCTTACACACACACACACACACACACGGGGACTCTTACTCACCGAGCAATATTTAAAATAAAATGCAATTCTGAGGCTGGTCAAAATAAGTTTGCAACCAGCCACTAGGGGGCAATTGAAATAATTTAGGGTCCAGTTAGTATTAACCATCTGTGGAAAACAAGAAACATTTCGAAATCTCTTTTCATCCGCCGTCCTCTGGGAAATGTACTTACTGATTGACCGACCAACATCGCTCCTCTCAACATCAGTACAACACAGCCACTCTCCTCTGTTGATGCAGTAACGACTCCATAATGGAACGCCACGGGACTCCTGTTTCATCCCGTTTTAACTGTCACTGCCATGCGGGGGGGGGGGGA
>CAAKHB010007989.1:14201-38152 GCA_901007665.1 Aeoliscus strigatus | reverse complement strand
CCACAAGTCAAGGTGCGGCCCTTTTGTATCTGTAACACATGCTCCAGTGTCTCACTGGCGTTGGGTGAAGACCTCTGGAGAGAGATTTGAAGACGAACAGCTGCTCTTTGTGCTCAGCGACTCACTGTCACCTCAAGGTACAACAGGCATGAGGAGAGGAGAGGGCTCGCTCGAGGCGAGTGCACTAGCCTGATGAAACATTTCCACTGCGACAGGCAGATCCTCCACACATGCAGCCTTAAAAATACACATCGTTGTACACTGAGACAAAGCATTAATTATGCACCAGTTTGACCAGCCCGGAAACCGTCCGGCTCTGTGTGTGTGTGTGACGACACGGAGAAGCACCCGGACCACACTGCAGGACGAGATAAATAGACTTTAGTGCTGACGACCCAATTACCTACAGCTGCGACTGCAGTGCCACGCGGGCTCCAGCTGCACGCCAGCCCAGACAGATGCTCCTCAACACACCGCAGCCCACAGCCACATCTCTCCCAGTCTCATCTCACTCGGGTTTGCAACTGTTTGCAACTCATAAAGTGTTGATTGCCAGACCTGCTTCTAAGCCGACAGATGCAAGTACAGTGTCTGCCACACAATTATGTACAGCAGCATTTGTTTTAACGTTCCTTCAAGAAGCAGCGGCAGCTGCATGGGTCAGAGCCATGACACGGCTCGTTATTTAAAACTTGTAAAAAAAAAAAAAAAATCTCATTAAAAGTACGCAAACAGGAGCAGTGGAGGGAGATGTAGAGTCAACAGAGGGAAGTGAAGTCTAACATTGTGTAGTCAAAACTTGTGTTGCTTTTATGAAATTATGATTTGATTTGATTTTGTTTTTGCTTGAAATAGTTGATCATCGTGGCAGTTTTGCTCCAACATATTCTTCTTGAAGAAATCTACATAAATAGTCCTTTGTTAAGCTAATATAAACACCTTATGTTACAGGTTTACAAAGTCTGTACAACAAACACTGTGTGTGTGTGTAAGAGCTACACACGATTCATTCAGGGGCAGCATTGATTTAAAGTCACTTGACATTGTTCAGGTGGACACATCTACTAGCAAAACCATCGCGAAACAAGTTCCAAACGATGCAGTGCCAGTTTTGTACAGATACAGTACGTAAGCAATGTTGAGGAGGAGTAATGTAATTAAAATGAACATTAAACATAACTAATCAGTACCGTTGCTGGACACTGGATCCTATCCATTTCATCACATTATTGGCTACATCTGAACATTTTCTGCAAAAACCTGGGGGTTAAATATAGTAATGTCATTTTTGAGGTCAGTATTTTTGTCGGGGTCTTGTATGAGAATGAATTAATGACGTTAATTGATGTGTTGAAGGATTTTAAACGGAGTTCACAGTAGTCGGTGTTGATGCTGCTGGAAGTCAAAACACTGACACATGTCAACATTCAACCAACATTTACATAATTCATCAACAAATAATTAGTTACATTACGTTGATCATGTATTTGAAATAGTCACATTACTGCATTAAACAGGGGAACTGATTGTCACCAATTACGTTTCCAAAGTAACTCTCCAGCAGATTTTTTTTCTTTTTTTTGTACATTAAACCTTCAAAACAGAACAGGCTCCACATTTTAAGGCAGGTTTAAGATGTTTAGTTTGGCACATTTCCTGTGTTCACACTAGTCTGCTTTAGTCGATAGTTGGTATGAAGCATTTACCTACCGCCTTGATGCAGCCTCTTTAGGTGGATGTGAATGCAGGAATTGACCGTGAACAACTGCTGTCAAAGTGGTGTTCGGCACGTTTGTCATTTTATGATGTTTTACCAGATGTTCATCCTCCGAACATCTGCTGATGTACTCTTCAGGTAGAACACCCGCGTATGAATGGCATAGCCCAGGTAGACAAAGTGGACGGTGGAGGTCCACATAGCTGAACGTAATTTTATATGTAAATGAAAACCGTTTCAGGCAAGGATCAAAAAAAAATCCAAAAGTTCTTGAACTCCTCCTCCTCTCCGATCCCCAGGTTTCCTTGCTGACAAAGCAGACAATATCCACTTTTTGACATTTCTTGGTTTCATTTTCATTTAGTTGGCCAGTCCATTAGTACAGGTGACATTGTGTTCTGTGTATCCTATCAGTAACTATTACACATACCTGTTTTATCTTGTTTCATTAAGATCTTATATATATCTTATATGCGACTTTGAAAACTCAAAGGGGGAAATCTCCAGTTCATAATTTATTCCGTCCAAAAGGTATGTAAACAAATGAATTGTCTATGAAACAAAAATAATCATCACAAAGATTTCTGTTTTGAATTTGATCAATTTGTGGACATATTTTTTATCTAAAGTAGCTCAGTATTTTAGTGAGCTGATCAGTAATAATGACCTTTTTCCTTGAACAACCAATACAACTGGCACTGATTTGAGTCTTTCAGGTACTTAATGTTGTTTATATGTATTGTATTTTAAGGTACATGTCTTTGTTCAAAGGCCTTGACAATTAAACTCACTGAACTAAACTGTGTCTGATACAAGTCAAAAGTCGTGTGTTGGACCTGATACTGGGCCAGACTGCTGTTCCTGTGGTGGCATCATTTGTCTGATATGAGTAATGATGAATAATATGTCCTCACTCATGCCATCTTGATGATTTCGGTGAATTATATTGTTGAGGTGTTTGTTGCATTTTCTTCTTGAGGTTTTCAGATGAAAGTTGAATGAATAAATAGATTTCAGGACGAATACTTTTCTTCCTCCACACACGAACACAGTGACAGAAAAGTAAAGTTGTGTGTGTAATCAGATGATGATCCGTCGATGATCAGTTGATAACGCTGGTTTTCACACACTACACTCCTGAGGTAGGGACCAGAAACACTTTCAGGGTCTGTCAGCATAGCAGACGATTGATTTGACAATAATCCAAACTAAATCCTTTAACATCAGGTGTTTACAGATGCAAGCGTACGTGCAAATATATATATTACAAGTGCACAGAAAATATCAGTATTAAAAAGACAAAAAGAGGAATAATGTAAACATCTCAGAGCACGTAGTTGGACGTTTGCTCATGCTGTTTCAGGATGTTTCTTCATCCTCTTAAAGGTTCAGCATGAAGATTTTTGAATTTTATTGACCAACCCTTCACCCTCCACAGACTCTTTTAGTTTTATTCTGCCTTATTGGGTTCTGTTTTTACCTTAATTTCAGTGTGCAGTGTTTATACTTAAGAGGTTTTATCCTTTAATATCTTCATCTTATGTTAAATGTGGCACCGTCCACCACGACAAATTCTTGGTATGCACACCATACCTGACAATAGGTTTCTGATTCCTATTCTAACTAGGTGAGGGGAGTGATGACAACTCTGTCATCGCATCCATGTCTTCATCCCCAAGGACATATTTCCTTTCATGACTGTATTCCATACCTCTTCTCTTCCGCTGGAGACGTGAGTTTCTACTCACCACTTCTTATTCTTCCCAAACAGTTGTTCTCCTTCAGCTATTGTAAAAACAGAGGTGCTGAGAATGTCATTGTGAGAAAAAAAAAAGCTTTCCATCATGATAAACCTTTTAGAGAATGTTATATGTAATTTGTGAATATATATCTATCTATGTAACCTTTTTTTACAACAGGGAGGCCCACTGAGATCAAGCATAACATATATGGCTAAATTCAAATCCGCTTAACGCATGATCTGCCTTATTACCAATAAGGCAGATCATCATAATGGTAAATTCAGAATGTGTCTTGTATTTTAATGTTTTAACAAGTTTGTCGACTGAATCCTGTACACGTGATACGTATGGGGCCTGTTAACTCAGAATTACTTTGTAAGTAAACAGCATAGCAGTGTTTTCTGTGGTCACATCTCATTGATATGAAAGACACACTGCAAAACAAGCTTGAAGCAGGGAAAAATAAATGTATAGCTGATAGTCCAAGACAGATGAAAAGTTTGATTCAGTAATTGCTGTTCTGCAGTTATGGGTAAAACACGCCTGATTTATGGGTTGTTTTTGTTTTTGTTTTTTTAAATAAAGAAGCCTTATAAATTTGTTAGTTCACCAGTACAAAATGGTGCAAAATGGTACTGTGAACGTTCCACGTCATTCATTCAGAATATATGCAATTGTGTTCACAGTTATACCATGTCTCTGGTACCTGCTCTCTGCTCTCTACCATATATCTTCAGTTATACCATGGTCATTGTGAATACCCTTTTCTGATTGGCTGGCAGCCGTGCATTTAATGCACCGTTTAATGCACCGTTTAATGCACACGTGGTCCGGCTCATGTTTCAACATTTCTGATACCCATCCACGGCGCTCCCTGCTGCATTGGCGACATTAAACAGCAACTTGTTTGGAGAGTACAAGAGTGTCGACGAGTGGGATACTGCGTGTAGGTGTGTGTTAAACGGTTTTAAAACGTGACACGGGTGTGAAGAGCCATTATTATTACAGTCCTTGTCTGAACTGCTCAGCACCCAGCTCACAGTTCATCATCTAACTGTCACCTGCAGTTTCAGTGCTCGGAGGTGAACTCTTGTGTACATGTGCCACTGTGCATGCATATTTCAGTTTCCTTTCTACAACATTCTTGCTAAGTCTCTTTAACTGTGCCCTCTCCAATATAGGAATGGTGAGCCTTTGACTACTTCTCTTATTTTTGTACTTCATAAATCTTCCCTTGGGGGGATTTGTATTTAAATTATTGGATTCTAAAGAAAGATTCCAAAACTCCCAATGTAACGCAACGCAACATTTGCAACCAGGAGAAGATCGGATAATAGTGATAATATAGACAAACACAAAACATATGTGTATTTTTAGAAAAACTTAAGGTTTCATTAGCTCGTCCATACTGAGGATGCAAAGAAGGAAGAATAAATTAAGGAAAACATCTGGCACAACACATCTGCCCAGAGCCTGCTCTCCATGGGGAATCATTGGAGAAATCAAACACTTCAACACACACGCTCACATGCGTTACCGGCACTGTCCTTCATGGGACGGATAAACTGGGACCAGGGATGGACAGATGAGGGACCGTTTGATGAATGTCACGTGTGTGCGTGTGCACACACACAGACACACACACACACACACACACACACATGCACGCAGAGCAGATATCCTGAAGTCCTGCTGAGAGTGATGGGTTGCGCTGCACAACTCCACAAAGCCATGAGCTACGATCACTATCAACCACGCTGGCTTTGATGTACAAGCCCTCATTCCCTGCGAATCTCATTCTTCTTTGCCTCAAACCGATGTAGATAACTCCCATTCGCGGAGTGACAGAGACGGCTTCAACGTCTGTGTGTGTGTGTGTGTGCGTGCGCTTGTGAAGACTGTGAGCTTTTTGTCACTCATTGCGTACGTTGCGCTTCTCTTGTTCTCTTCTGTGTTTGTGCGTTTGTATAAGTCAGTCGTGCTCTTTCAGCGGAGATGGTGGAGATGTGTGGTTTCGTTTGGTGATTGCGCTCAGAGGCAGCAACAAAAGCCGGTCTGAACTAACCTAGAAATGGAGTCTTTTCATCACTGCTTATCATTGTTTTACTTGATTGCTACATCACAACATGTGTGGTACTTATCTGCACACAGTGTATGAATGGACTACCAATAGCTGTTTTATTTACTTCCACATATAAAGTGGCTCCTCAGGGAGTCCACGGCTTCCTGTTATCCAGTGAACATAAATGAAACGCTCTGTGGGCCCTATTAGATGGTCTAAAGTGGAGAGTCTAAAAGGTTTGGACGAGACAAGTTCATTTGTTACGCGGTGAGGGCGCTTGGGGTGAAAATGACAACTGCACCTGCATTTTAATACCAATGACACTTGGACTATGCGCCATGCGCTTTAGACCATCGACATAGGGCCTTGGATGTTTGCTGCCATTGTTTAAGTAATATGTGATTGTTCTGATTGGAATGTACCGGCATCTCAGTTTGCTGCTGCATTTGAATTGAATGTTCCACAGTATGCCCCCTGAAGCTGGAGGTATGCTTCTGCGTCAGTTCAACACTGTATTTACTGTTGGCGTCATGTGACTTTTCCGGCACTTTTTGTGTTTGCTGAGAAGATGGCATGGAATGGATCATTCTGAGTAAACTATATAAAATATGGATCACCAGAAGAGACGGTGATGGACGTCATATGGCATAGGGCACTTTTACTTGTGTAAGCCATGGCGATCTCAAAAATGTTTCATACATGTACATGGGCTCCAGTGTACACTGAATAGCATGACAAGAATGCCTCTTGTCATCAAAAGTGTCCCTAGCTGCCTCGATTGAATTTTTGAAATGGTCCCCGAGGATGTTGTCAAGCAGAGGAAATATTAGGAACGGTCGCTCTTAACTATATGTAAAGAATTCACGTTACACCTTCCAATTAACCTTGCTTTCAGTTTCTAATACTGGTCTTTCAAAATGCAGCACAGAGGACTCTGAAGTGGCTGACAGCTGGAAGGTGAGTGGGCTGTCACAGCAGCAGCTCGGTGAGTTCAGCTGGCGGCTTAGTTCAGTGCCCTTTTTTTAAAAAATATGAGAACAATGTGGGAGAACTGGGCTCTAAAAAGGAATTTATAAACGGAAAAGACCTTGCCCATTCTTGCCAATTGAAGTTACTTCGATCAAAACATTAAAAATAGAAGAATCAAATGTATTAACCACTGATACAGGAATGTTGACAATAGGGTTCAAGGCATATCTGTCCACAGTGTCTTATTGTGGGTTGTAAAATACAATATTTCAATTCAATTGTATTTGTGTAGCTCTAACACAAGCCTCTCTTGTCCCACCGTGGGGAAATTAACGGCATTTCAGCAGCAAACTAGAAAAGCATCTTACCATTTTTTAAATACACTAATGTCCTTTTTATTTCAATAGTTGCTGACAAAATTCACTACTTTGCCGTTTTCTTCTGGTTATAGCTCCATAGCTATTGAAGAAAGGACCAATCTGTTCACACTGGACACATTCAGCAGACTCTCAGCGACAGTCTGCTGTTTCTGTCTTTATCTCTATCATTTGTTTTCTTACAGTGCCTGAAAATCTGCAAGCACCATAACATTTCCTGTTCTGGATCATACTATCCAGAATTTTCCATCCAGAATCCAGATAAAACTTTGATATATTTGGAGAGCCTATAGTGAATGTATCCTGTATTTTTTGTCAAGCAACGTGACCATTTATTCTAGAGTGCTGAAAATATCCCCATCTCACAATGATAAAGAATCCCTCCAGAGATTCCTGCATCCAAATGCTTCCAGAACACTACCAACATTTAATCAGCCCGCATCTAGCAGGTCATGGCAGCAGGACTCAGATAAGCCAATGGGGAAAACGTCTTGTGGAAGAAATAAAGAATAAAGAAATAATAAATCGGAGAAACTACATTTTCACACAGTGAGTTTGTTGGACATCTACACCTCTCCCAGCCTTCTCTACAGTGGGTGTAACTATTTTATCAATCGGAGATTCTTGAGAGACTTCATCACCGGTTGAGTCAGGACGAATGGCGCCGTAATAGGGTTAATAGGGATGGGCTCTTGTTTGGAGAATAGCCCAGTGCCGCAAATACTATAATTATTGTTGTAGTAGTAGTAGTTAAAACACTCACAGAACACAACTCACAGCAGTTCAGAGCGTGGCCAGACCATCAGGGATCTGGAGCTTTGTAAATTTGTGTCCATTATAGATCCTCACATCTTTCTCACTGGTGGAAAAAGATGGGTTACCTGGAGTCAAGCTTTTGACGAGCTCTATTATCTGGGCTGCGTTATCCTTCATCTTGTGTAAAAGGAGTTCATGTCATTAGGGAGACTTCACACAGGCTATCACACTTTTCTTCCACTTATTACTCCACTCCGAATGCTCGCTCTGTTAGCCATCGCCCTGTTTGGTGTCTGGTTAATGAGTCCATAGTACTTGGCGTATGATGTGTACAGTGTGTGGGAATGGTATATATATCCCTGAGGCCCAACAGGTGCTCCAGAGAGAAGCATTGATGATGTTGGCGCTCTGCTGCGGTGGTATTACAGCCGAATACAAGAAAACGAGACAAAAGAAATAGTGGGTTTGAAGGACACAGAGGGACACATGTGATGTGTTATAAGACATTATTATATGTGTGTCATGTTGTGCTATATGCAAGTAAATGGCACACAGCAGGCTGGATCATGCTTCGATGCTGATTGACACAAATTAAAAATGTTTCAATCAGCATGTGTCACACAGCTTGTGTCAGTTTCTCTTGAAGATTCATAAAGTGTCTATCTATCTATCTATCTATCTATCTATCTATCTATCTATCTATCTATCTATCTATCTATCTATCTATCTATCTATCTATCTGTCTATCTATCTGCAAGGTAGCATTGTTCCAAGGTAGCTACAGATGGCGGCATGATGCCGTCCTGAAGAAGCTCGCAGAGGTGGCCGAGTCATGCAGGAGGGAAGCAAACAGGAGGCCGACTGCCTCGGCAAAACACCCCATCCAGGATGCAAGATGAGAACATCAAGACTCCCCGTCCATCAAACAAGAGAAGGCTCCTCTTCCTTCTCCTCCTCCTGCACTTCCCCAGGGACATCGTCAACACATCTCTACAGCCAGACATGGTGCTATGGTCCACGGCTGGCAAGACCGTCCTCTTGGTCCTGTTCCTCCCATGGAAGCGGAAACGCGAGCGCAAACAGACAAAGTACTCAGACTTGACGGCAAAGTGCCGGCTGGAAAGCCACGACATGCCCTGTAGAAGTGCAGGGGGTTTGTTGGCTCCTCAATCTCTCGCCTGAACCGAGACTTGGGGTTCACAGGAGCTGGCCATGGGAGAGTGGTGAAGGAGCTGGCGGAAGATGGCAGAGAAAGGCAGCTTCTGGTTGTGGCTGCGGAGGAAGGACCGGAGCTAGGGGCAGAGCAAGATCGAGGGCGGTTCATGCTTGTGAAAGGGGGGTAGAGTACTATGCCCGGGCCGGCCGGAGGGGTATTCAGTCCAGGTACGGACTGCTCCCCCTTAATCTTATTCCCCTAATTGATAGGAGATGGGGCTGAGTAACACCTAAGCGTTAGCAGGAGGTGGCAGGAAGAAACCCCAGCCATTGCTCCGCCACCGGTCAATGTCCTGGAGCAAAGCCTCCATGACTGGTGGTCCCCAGCTGATGACCCAATTAGGCCCACAAAGGTGTTCCAAAGGCACCGTAGGAGGTGGGCCAGCAAGAAGAAAACCAAACCTGTATTTTCAAATCTTGTATCTTGTCTGAGTTGTCACATAGCAGAACATTGAAATAAACACCGGATTCTGAACAAACTAGTCATCGAGTGGAACACCTTCTAGTGCAGTTTAGTAAATGTGACTACAACACTGCATATTGACCATTTATTTTATGGTATCTTGGAGGACGTTTAGAGAAGCTTCCCTTGCTGTCTTGAAGGAATCACCTCTGATTAACGCTGACATTTTCACCAAGAATCAGGGATATCTTTCTCACACTGTTATAGTACAACTATGACATAGTCGGTGTGATATGACACTGCATATCTCACATGGAAGAATTTACTGGGTGAAGAAATAGAAGAAGAAAATGCACTGAACTTGTAAAACAGCTTGGCTACAAACACTTTTTGTGCACAGACATTTTGCATATCCATTCTGATTTCTGACAGCTGAGCAGGGCCAGGTCACACTGCTCAACAAGTCCCTCGTCTTCCAGTTAGGTCAGCACGAGGTGACAGATGTTGCTCTTGACACTGCGAGAACAGAATGACGCCATTTTTTTTCTCACAACTCTGGTTTGGGAGTTATCACAGCTTATTCATGTCACATCATCTGGAAATAATTTTTTTTCTCACATGGTGTCCAACAAGTATCGTGTGATTTGGCTGCAATGCAGCTCTACTTCACTTGCAGCGATCAGAGGCTGTGTCCAAAATCACTCCCTACACCCCATCCCCTACTTGCTATATAGCGAGCTCACCCTGTCTGCTAGCTAACTCTATCCCCCACTCATTATATAGTGAGTGGGGGATAGGGTGTAGGGAGGGATTTCAGACACTCGTGTCGGCGTTTACGTCATCGCCGTCGCATAGTCATATCATTTGGCTGGATGGCCCATGGATAATGGATCAATAGATACAACAATACACATATATGTATATATATATACATTTATATGCATTTTTGTGATAAATACATGACATACTGAGCGTGTATTCCGACGCAAAATAACAGAAGTTACGTTTGCTGTTGCCAAATTAAGGTTTTGCAGTCGATCCTGTAACGTTACTGTACTGGAACTTTTATACTCTTATATTTTTTTGCCATGGACACGGCGCAGTCTGCTGTCTCTTGTGGACGCAACCACAATGCATTGTGGTCTATATTGGCTTGGTTTGTGACCCTCGGTTGTTCACTACTTTTCGCGCTGCATTGTGGGGTACTTTGAGTGGAATATATAGGGTATAGGGACTCTCACCACTGATTCGGACACCACTACAAAATGGTGGGTCCACTATATAGTGCACTGTATAGGGAGTAGGGAGAGATTTCGGACACAGCCGGAGACTGACTTTGGTGGGTTATTTTGAGATTTGCTCTGCCGTATTATGTATAACGTCTGGTCAGTGCAATGTGCTGTGTGGACATTGACTGTCACTGATTGACGAGCGTGGCTGTGAACACTAGCGGAGCCCCGACCCTGGTGTTAGCACGCGTGACATATGCAGCAGTGGGCGGGCCCTGTGAGGACTCCCCAGGTGTTTGGCACTTTGCTCTTGTTCTCGGCACCTCGAGAAAACACTTCTCTGTTCTCTTGTAGTATGCAGAGGCCTTTAAGAAAAAAAAAATAATCTGGAAATGCAAGGACATATGTGGCATAAATATGTGTTTCCCTTTAAAACAGGGTCATGCGGGTGCAACAAGTACGAATTAATCATTTAGGCCATAACAGTGCACCAGCATGTACAACACAGCTTGAAGTCAGCATAAATCAATTCCTGCTACAATTAATGTTATCAGGTCCACCTGTGTTTGACAAGTCAAACTGTGCGAACAGGTGCACATGTTTTAACCGGCTTTACTTTTTCATTCAATGAACGCTGCTTTGTTTCCTTGAGCTTTCTGTGAGGGAATGTGCTTCCCCCCCCCCAAGAAGAATCCTCCCATTAGAGAAAATATGAAAATCAACTATTTCAGTAGGTTTGTAATCACTAAAGCAATTGTTTGTCATTGTGTTTATGTAAGCTTCTCTCTTTTTTTGTGTTATTTTGTATCATGTTCCATTTATCTCCACTGATCGCGTCTCTGAAAAAGTTGAGGGTTCTCGTGCACCGCAATTATGATGAGAGCACAGCGAGTCGCATTTGATGTTTATTTCATACGCGCGCTCGCTTCGTTCCTTTTAGAGAATTCTCCAATGTAAACCGAAAGCATGTAAAAAGATAAACAGAGATTGCACTTCAAAAAGACAACAGTGGCAGGAAATGTCTGTGTATTTTCATATTCCTTTAGAAACAATAAACACCATCTTTTAACTTCCAAACTCTCTACGGTGGCGTGGGACCCACTCACTCAGCTTGGGTGAAGCAAGGATCTTTGAAGGAGAGCAAGAGGAAGCAAAAGAGACAGCTCCTGAAAATAAACATTTCTCCTGAGATGAACAGTGTTTTTGTCATTTCTTTCTTTCTTTTTTTTTTTTTTTGTCAGTTCGATGGCAACAATACGCTATTCAGAGGCTATTCCTTTAAATATTACAATACCACAACCTCCTTTAAAACCAGGCCTGTATTTAATGGCTGTGCAAAAAAATGCAGACAGATTTTTTTTTTTATTTTTAAAAAATAACATTTGTCAATGGTTGGTTTGTGCCAGAGTCCCAATGGAGAAGGAGTTGAATAACACAGCACAGCACAGTGAACACAAGGACGTTTGACCATAGTTCTCAAGAGCGGGTGAAATACAAAGGATACTGATATGAGTTGTCAAACATACAATCACAGTCTTCATGAGACAGATTTACATGAAGTAAAGCACTATTGCTTCAGCTGAGGATCATTCCGTTTATTTTTCACATTTTGCTCCAATGTCAGTTATTGTCACATTCTCTGGTTTTGTGTGTCTGAGGGCTGTGAAGCCTCAGTGATCTCGGTTAAGCTTGAAAGTTTCATTTTATCAGCAACATCCTGTTCCTTAAACACACTTCTGTGCCTTTAATTAAAATAAAAAAAAAATAAAAAATAAAAAAAAAACTCCTTTGAGATCCCGCTTGGCAACTGCTGTATCCTTCACCACCTCTCAAGGTTCGATGGGTTCCCTCCAAAATGACAAGAAGAGAGAAAAAAACAAAAAAGAAAGTGACACCCCATGAGCTTTAGATGTTAGACACTGAGCAGAGCTAATCACCTTCTGGTCCCCCCCCTATTTAAGTGGATAATTTATGATCATTCTGCTCACTTGTTTTTCCATTCACCTGGTACCTGGTACCTGGTACCTGGTACCTGGTACCTCCTCCAGTGAGGTAGTATCAGAGTCTGTTGATTCTTTTCAGTCCTGAGGGTTCACCTGATGTCTGATCATCTTCATGTAACATAATAATATACAATATGTATGTATAATATGTATTGATCTATATAGAGACATAGTGTTTTGTTTCTTTTGTCTCTCTACTTTGAGGTAGAGAGACATTTTGAGGTCTAAATAATATCATTCCATCAAACTTGCTCCCTACACATCTGTCTGTCCTTGACAGGAAGCAGGGGTGAACATGTAAGTGCAGGTCAACTTTAATGATAGCCTCGGTAGGTAATGCTAGGTGCTGTGTGTCGAAGGAGGAAATGGTGATGTTTACGACAAAACCAGGACTGTGCAATCACAAACAAAAAACAAAAAACAAGCAAAAGGAAATACAGAGTGATATTGAAGAAAAGAAGAAGAACTTAGAGAGTGGGCATGATAAAACTGCAAGTCTTAATATGAGTGTGTCTTGGTACAAATCTCACTGTCCTTCAGTGGCTCCCTGCCTCAATTTTACTTGTACTCCTCTCTGGATCTGCTTTTCATCATCTACTCAAGGGGAGATGTGTCCCTGGCATCTAAAAAGTGACATGCATGCTGGGTGAGAGGAAATGTATTTGTCAGTGTACTATTTCTGACAGTCACACTTTGTAACCATAGAAACAGGTGTCAGCATAACAATAAACCCTTCTTTTATAAGTGGCTCAGCGAAGGATATGGCTGGATGCTCCCATTTATAAGGAGGTCATGTGATGATGGAAAGTTTGAACCAAACGCTTATTTTGATTATACTTCATGCTAATGTATAAGCTGGAAAAAAGACGAGCTACGACTTTAACTGCGGTTCTATGAGTCCCGGATGACCGCCAGAGGCGGTGCATAAGCACTGGGTATCTCCGTCACGCAAGCGCATGTCGAGTATGAATATCAACAACGTCACTCGTGACCCCTGCGTGGACCACGGGAGGCTATATATGCTGGTGTCAGCAGGAGAGCAGCCCCTTCGTGTCCCCGCGGGCGTTTGTACTGTATGTAAGCGTGCAGTATGCGCTTGCGCGACTGAGCTATCCAGTGCTTCTGGATCCAGTGGAAGAATAAAAGTAAAGAAAAGAATCACTGGATACAATTCTTCTGTGCAAAGATGTACTTCCAACTTGCCAGTTGTAAACTTTTGTAAGCAGCATTACTGTCACATTGACATTAATAACTCACACCAAAACCATCTCTGATCTGATGAGCATCAATGAATTCTACTTCAATAAGTTTATATATTTATACGTTTATTCCACTTCAGAATGCATCCACTCAGAGCTGTGAAACAACAATGGACGCCCACCGTACCCTGGAATATCTGCATTTCTGGCTGATTTACAACTTCCTGCTCCTCAAACACTGGCGTTGGTATGTGTTGAACAACCTTCGATCCTTGTTGAGTTTTATTCACTCTGGGACTTGGCTCTGCTGCCTCACAGCAGGTTCAGTTTTTTATGACGCCGTACTTTTGTGTCAACTGCAATAAATCAAACCAAACATCTTTAAAATTGAAATTGAATTTAAAGTTCATCAGTAACCTGCAGAAACCTGCAGAAAACCTGCAGAATTTGGAAATGCAGGATCAACAAACTCAGGCTTTTCACTAAACCTGCTTTCTGGAACGGCCTGTCCCTTTTCCTTTCTGTGTCTGTTTTCACTGCCTCCTAATTTCTGCCTGGCTGGTTCCTGATGACATCACAGACATCTATAAACACTCCTGTAATATTTCCAAGACACTTGTTGACAGAATTAAATGCCCCGGGTGGTTCTCCGAATGCAGCTGGACAGTGCTTCATAGAACGGGCAAAGGCGTAGGATGTACAATGACAAAAAAAGGCTGTTTCTCCACAATGGCTTGTTTTACTTTTACGTACTCACTTTGCCTTTTGAGAGGATAAAACTGAGCCAGAGAAAAGTCAGTCCTCCAAAAACATGTCACACATCCCCTGATTCTCACCACAACCATTTCTAATTACGGAGATGTGACCGTGTTTTCATCCTTAATGGGATTAATGCTGGTCAGCCACTTACCCTCCAGGGTCTCCACAAAAATGTGTGCATGAACAAAAATATCACCTTTAGGATGCCCTTACATGGAATTTTCATCTTTTTCAATCTTGGAAACTGTGTGGTATTTCAGGGGAGTAACCACATATAGCTGCAATACCAAGAGGTGAAGTCAAGAGAAGGTGCTTATTTTTAGTAAGAAGAAGATGTACAGATTTGGCAAGAATGCCAGGATTATCTCACAACTCATTTTCTTATTGACTGGAATGAAAAACAAACAATCCTAAACCAGAAAATAAAAACAACTGATAGGAAACTGGTCAGGACATCAGCTCAGTCCTGGGCATCCCCCTTGACCCAGGAGAGGTGGTGGAAGAGAGGAGGAGGATGACGGAGCTGTCATTCATGATGGACGGGAGCTCCCACCCCCGTCATCGAAGAGCTCCTTCAGTGACCGAGTCCTTCACTCTAAATATGTGATGTCAGACTATCCAATCAGAACTGCTCATAATAGACCGAACACAGTGATGGACAAACTCCCGGTGTTTACTGACCGGTACCATGTCATTCTAAAAAAATTAAAAAGTATTTGTATTTGTATTTGTATTTACAAACTGGCCTGGGGTCTTTCTGTGTGGAGTTTACTGTGTCTGTGTGGGATCTCCCCAGGTACTCCGGTTTCCTCTCACCTCCAAAACCACAGCAGGTAAATTAGTTGCTCTAAATTATATAAACACCCAGAGGTGTGAATGGTTGTCTGTCTTTACACGTTAGCCCTGCTATGAAGTGGTGATTTGTCCAGGTGGCGCCGCGCCGTTCACCCACAGCTGTGATTGGTTCCAGCATGAAGCGCCGCTCTTAGCAGGAGCAGGAGCAGGAGCAGGAGCAGGAGCAGGAGCAGGAGCACGCTGAATATGACAAACCAACCAACTCAGGTTCAATCTGGGATAGTTACACATCCCTTATTGTTTATTGCATGTTTACATATCTTTCACCTCTACTTCATGTTAAATTTATTTTGATGCGTGACTTTTTTTTCTACAGCTCAAACTTTGCGGCTGTGTAGATGTAAATTTCCCCACTGTGAGACAATAAAGGATTTTCTTATCCTCGATGTCCACAAAGATACAGTCATCATCACACACAGTGAAAACTGCCATTATGATGAGAAAAATCCTACAAAGTGGATCATTTGTGCGACAGCAGCAGGACACACAAACAAAAGATGGCAAACACTCAGCAGGCAGATATTCACCCTGCCTCCAAACACACACACACACACACACACACAGACGTGTCCCGAGCACACGCATGGAGGTTCTCTCTGCTGAGTAACAGAGGGGAGGTGGTGGCCGTCCCACTGCCTCATTGATTCATCCACCAGCCTGCTTCTATTTAGAGCCCAGCTGTGTCTGTCAGCACACATACATACACAACTACTGGATCCACACACACATACTTATTTGTTGATATTCTGCCAACTGCTGCTTCTGTCACTCACTCCATCACTGCTGAGTCTGGTTTCGTGCCAGAGGTGCAGCAAGTGTGGGCGTGTAAGTGTGTGGAGAGGAGGCATGATGGGGACAGTGAGAGGTATCTGGAGCCCATTTATTGTTAATATCTGCCAAGCATCGTCTCTGCTTCGTGCTGACTCTGTTTATTATCTTTATACAAACACACACCGTCTCTGCTGAGCCATCGGCTTCACTGCTCGCCGTGTTAATGACTCTCCTGACCATCCTCACGCCACCGACATTTTAACGCTGAGACGTTCTTGTCTCGTATTTTCAGCCTGGAATAAAAAAAAGATCTTCTTTAGTTTTAGTTAGTGTGTTTTTCATTTGAGTACAGCTTCGTTCGCAGCTGTTTATGAAGCCCTGAGCAACTGTAGTGACGCCGTCCTCGCATCCACCTCCAGAGAAGAAGCATCAACAAATATTGTGAAATATTATCATGTTGCATATGGAGGACTGTGGCAGCGCTAACCTGCAGGAACGTATTCCTCCTCTTCCATATTTAGATGCCAGGTTAGTCCTAATCGTGTTATGAGGGTGTGAGATCACCAAGGTTGCTCAATTATACATTCTCCCCTGCCTTTCATTCGTTCTGCCACATCTTTTTCTCTTTCTTCACCTCTGCCTCTTCACGCAGATTATGCTCTCTGCGTCTATCCTCGGCGGAGCGGCAGCAATCACACGCTAAGCTTTGAACATGAAACGCGAGGCGGAAAAACAACAACAAGGACAACAGATCGCTGCATGTGTCTGAGATGCGACGGAATCTTTCCCCTCAAAAGTGCACGCCTGCATATTTAAGATTTCATTCCGAGGCGTCGACTCGCTTTTCTTCATGTGTTACCTGTGAGGTTCTGCGTTGTGTTCGCACATGTAGATATGAAAGCGTTCACGTGTATTTGCGTTAGGAACTGCTTGGCGCCTTCGCAGACAGTCATTTCCCAGTGTCTCTGCTGTCGGGTGAAGGCAATTAAGCATTGCTGTCAGATAAATGAAACATTGGTTCTGCTCCGCAGCAGTTTCCGTCCAGTCAAGAAGCGCCCGAGTCATGTCCCTTCAAAAGTTCATTTTCAGAAGTTCAAAGTAAGTCCAAAGAGTTGGAGTTGCTCTCAGCGTGGAGCGAACAGCTCAATGCTTTTAGGTATTCAGCTCAGGGCCCTTAACTACTCTAGAAGACCTAACCGTAGGTAAAACGCCGTGTGAATGTAATTTTATACTCGAGGTACAATTCTCACAATATAATTCTGACAGTTTTAGTGCACAAAAGAGCAACCCAGCACCACGTTAGACAGAATAAAGCTTGCCATCAAATGACATTCAGTGGGCTGTCAGCTAAAATGAGCTGCGGGATGAAAGAGAGCTGGGGAAAGCTGTGCACACAGCGAGTGCAGGTACAGCACTATTCCTTTAGAACACAGACGCCATCAGATATGAGAGAGATATATGCCATTACCATGAGACCAAACTTGTGTTTGGTCACGGATATCTGTGATAAAAATGCACAGCCAGCCTGCTGTCACTGACAATAGACCCACTTAGACCCACAACTCAGGGGCGCCAGTTTCCATCCACAGGACATTTGGACACAATGTGGGTCCCGTTTGACATTTGGAATCTATTGTGTAGCTTGTTGTGTTGTGCTCTGTATTTATGTGATATGACACTGACCTTCATTTAAAATGAACAGGATCAAGTACAGACAACCGTTCACACTCACATTCACACCTACGGCCAAGGTAAAGGAACCACGCCACCAAAAAGGAAGCAGCTGCTCTGTGACTCCTCTGATGATCACCGCCATTGTAGTCAATCAGTGTGGTCCCAGAGGCAGCGCTGTGACACGTTTCTGGAGTGTCTCAGACACGACCCTCAAACATGAGAGCAGGACTCTCTCTTGTTTATTGTTCGCTTTATACACACACTTCTCTCGGTGTCCATCGGACGTGCTTCGCCTCTCCCGGTGGGACTTGGGTAACCAATTGACCTGACTTGCTTTTCTGA
This sequence comes from Aeoliscus strigatus, assembly GCA_901007665.1. Taxonomy (NCBI): domain Eukaryota; kingdom Metazoa; phylum Chordata; class Actinopteri; order Syngnathiformes; family Centriscidae; genus Aeoliscus; species Aeoliscus strigatus. Next base: position 20,079 of record CAAKHB010007989.1, on the reverse strand, counting down.
AGGTAGGAGGAGGCCGGAGTACCCAGAGAGAACCCACACTGGCACGAGATCGAACCATGTCGCCCGTATTCTTTTCTTTTTGTAAAAGCACAGACAGCTGAGGTGAAACAGCCATGGGTGTCAGTGAGCATGGATGGTGCTATCTCGTTAATTTATCCCAGTAGAACGATTTTTTTTTTTCTCTCTTCCACTGAACAGCAGGATAAAATCCGCTCTTGTGTGACTTGGCGATGATGCCTCTGTTGGAAGAAAAAACACAGTAAATGAGCAGAGCACAAGGGTGAATATGGATTTATTGGTATAGGGGCACGTCCTCCTGTCATCTCAGGGCACATTGTCGTCACATGTAATTTATCACAGTGTTCAGGCTGGGCCAGTTTTAGTTTTACATGTAGTACCAATCATGGCGACCTGTCATTTACTCGCTCACACATAAAGAGAGCACAGTGGCACACACAGCCTCGCTCTTAAACACACTTCCTCACACAAATGTGGCTTTTAGAGTGAAAGCCAAGGCTAAAAAATGAACGCCGCCAACAATCATCCATCAAGCCGACAAAATAACAGAACCAACACTGAGCTGATATGTATAAAAATCTGCAATATCTGCAACCGCCCAGAATACACAGACACATCAGCCACCGCTGGTTTTATCTTCTCTGGGACCGAGCACCTCCACAAACCTGTACTGATGCTGTAGAGACTTAAATGTGCTGCTCTGGGGTTGTAGGTTGAATTTATTCCTGGTCCACATGAGACTCATGTTGAGTGCGATAGAGCGTGATAAGGTGACACCCTCCCATAGCAAGAAAAAAAGGGAAATGACACAAAACATATTGTATTCATCCTCATTATTGTGAGAATGAATGGTTCAGTTGAATCGTGTGCAATCTGAATCGTGACCCACAGTGTTCCTACAGGTTTCTGTATTCAGATTTTTATTATTATTATTATTATTATTCTCGAAGATTAAAGTCTCGAGGCGACATGTTGCAGTGCTTAACACTGTTGCCTCAGCAAGAAGTCCCAGGTCCTGATTTGTCTCTTTTTATGTGTAGTACAGTACAGTTAGCATCTAGCTAGCTAGCTATATGTAGGTTTACATTCTCCAGTTCGGCCACTCACACTTCACTTGTCACAAGCTGTTGTGTGTCTAGTTGTCTTATAGTCTATCACAGACATATTCACTGTATATACACGTCAGAACCTTTGACTGCCCCTCGTGTTAAGCAACTGAGAATTTGTCCAAGGGATTCTTGACTTCAGATGGAAAAGACCAGAGATGACTTGAAATAAAGGTAATTTATTTAGTTGTTGTACAAGAGGAGAATCTCACAGTGTAACACAATGGATACAGAGTACAAGCTACTGTACAGATACAAATAGTCCTCAAGGCTTATGCACCAAGAACTATTTCAGGTATTTCAAAAGACATCAGTGTGATTGTCAATAATCACTCAGACAAAGGTGAAACACAAATTCCCATGACAGAAGTGCAGCTGGTAGGAACAGACCTATACTAAGTCCTACAACCGACTCCACAAGTAAGTGATCACACAAACCGACTAAGACAGATTTAACAGTAAGCCTCCATCAACTCAGAGACCAGAGACATCCACTAACAATATACTACAAATCAATGCATTTTCCTTGCACAAGTTGTATAGTTATGCCCCAAAATGTCATGGTTTCTTTCTTGGGCCATGCTAAATCCTTGTGGTCGCTTTTGTGTAATTCTGCCAATGGTCCGATAAAGTGACGCCAGCAAAAACATAACCTTCTAGCAGAGATAAGCATAAACCGCACACAAGTCAGATCCAAGTCTTGTGCATGTCCATTCAAAATAGAAGAAAGCTTTTTGACAAGCTTTCAAGATTCTGGGTGTGTCTGTTCCATGAAAAAATATGTCCCTTATCGTTGAATTAGGTTGAATTTTATTTTATTTACCATGTTCTGTTCTAATTAATCCCCACTCAATTGTGCTAGATCATTAAATTACCCTCTTTGGGAACAGGCAGCAAGCCTAGTTTAGCAGTTTTAAACAGGGATGCAACATCTTTGTTCAGCCAATCAGAATTCAGCCACATCTAATCAACCACATAGCTGCAGTGCCCTGAAGCGAGATTTGTTTGTGAATTGGTCACATTAATTATTTTGATGATCTGGATGATCAGCACTTTGTAATAAGTTATAAATGACAATATTGTTTGATTTCTACATCATTGTTCAACAGGTGCAGACTAAGCTACAAGCAAATTTAACACAGTACACGTATGATTTGCAAAATGTGTGGGTCTTGGTAGAAAATGTAATTTTCCCCAAAACGTTTGAAATGGATGTATAGAGTTTTATATATTCCACTACTTTTGTACCACAACTAAGATGTGGGTAAATCAACTTCAAACACAAAAACAATTTATTCACATGAGTAATGAACTTCTGTTGATTACATTTTCAGACTTTCAGACATAATCTCTTTATACATAATACAAAGCTCAAAGGGTTAAATAAAGCCGGACTGTGGCTTAATACGTTGAAGTTAAACTTGTGAGCTTGCTTTAGTCCCCTTGATTGAACAGCCTCTTGCAGGGTTTTGACTACTTGCATAAAGAGCTGAAACAGTCAAGTTCAAACCTGCTTTGTTCCCTCCATAGCTGTCGAATCGTTGTGACAGGGTAAGAGGACTTTCTACATGTCTCACCTTGGAATATTTATCACTATAAGACTTTAATTAAATCAAGAGAGAGGAGTAAGAGAAAGCTCTTACAAAATATTAAGTACCTGCAAAACCACAAGAATTACTTGTGACTTTCAGTAAAATGTCCGTCTTTCAAAGCAGTTTACGCACGATAGTGTCTTTAAAAAAGCCCATATTCATGTATAGACAAAGGCTTTTCAGTGCCACATTTACCAGCTCAAATTTTCAAAGAACTTGAAAAGACATAAGTGAACATGTTACAAACGCGTAATATACCTCAGGGACACGTCTTCATCGTTAGATGTTCATTTATTTTTAAAACTTTGCTTGTTAAAAACTGAACCTCGACAGAGTTCAGCACAAAAACCCACATAATTTACCTTTTTTTACACATCAAACTATTAATTGGTTAAGCACGCGTTGTCCACTGTACTGCAGTTACTTAATATTCGATTCAAAGATTTATTCAAGACACGCATCCATAGTTAAAATAAAAAGAGAAAGACAGATGAACAGAAACAAAGTGAGACACAGGACAATTTACAAAATGACAAATTTACATATGGGCAAGATCGCCACTGGTTCCACAGATCAGAGGGAAATCTGACTGACAGTGTTGGTCAGAGTTGACGTGATGCTGTTTGCTGATTCCACAACTCTACACATACATCTGTACATCAGGTACACTGCCCCATCGTGGTACCCTCAGCAGCAGCCTCACGCCATCATTATATGCCGCCTCTGCATTGATCGGTCATGAGTACATTAAAAAGAAGGGGTGACAGAATGCTTCCCTGTCTGACCCCATTACTAACAGTCAAAGGAACAGATACACATCACCCCAGCTCATAATAACCACAAAATACATGATTAATTATCCATTACTGTAATGGTTATGTGTCAGTGTCTGTTGGTTTATGCTATACCTACACCTACGCTCTGTGTTGTTTTTCTGCTCTCTCTCTCTCTCACTCTGATTTCTGAATGGAAGCATTCATCAGATCCACCTGGCTCATCATCCCACCTTCTGTTGATCAGTTAATCCCCATAGTCCCCTACTTTCCAGTGCTTTGTAGCCAGATTGTTTCAGCCCCTACTTGTGGTACTAGATTCAGGCGTCAAAGTTACTCTTGCCTCTAGTATATTTACAAGTAGCACTCATCCTTTGGTCTGTTCCCACAAAGCCACTCTTATTACATTAATTACAACTTTAACCTGTGGAAACACTGGCTCAAGTTGTCAGCACAGCACATATAGGATCAGCAGTTGTCTTTAACTGGTGATATCAACTTTCAACATAATAAAGAGATTTAAAACCACTGTCATCAAGCAGATCTTAACCAGACACAATCAAATAAGGGAGACCACATCCAATGCAATCCAATATGATATAATTGAGAAATTGAGGAGTGGCATGCACCCTGCACTGGTCGCCAGTCAATTTCTGACATATCGAAACAAACAAACTCGTTGGTTCATACTCCAGGTGACAATTTTAACCCTGACCCACAATACATTAAGATAAGCTAATATTTTTCATGAAAGTTTCAAAAAACTATTGAAACTATTGAAGGAAGAGAAACGGTTCCGACAGAACTCAAACCAATAATCCAGGGACAAGGTTCAACAAAAGTAGAGTGTTTAAAGGAAAAACAGCTTTGTAAATGTGTTGCTTGTGAAAAGTTCTTACTTAAACCCTGTATTCATCTCATCAACATCTTCAACTAGCTGCTGACAGGTTGAGCCTGAGCACGATCCTAGAATGAGATATCAGTAGTGGAGTCAATGTGAACACATTTAAAAGTCAGAGAGTCAGAAAAAGTCAGTGCTGCCGTTGAGTACATTGACTACAACATATCTGGAACATTCTGAATGTTGGGATGTCACAAGGTTGATGTACTTTTGGACTTGCGTGAGCAAGTATTGAACAGTACTGAAAACAGTACAGGGAAAAACAAGAGAGTGAGACAGATCAAATACGAGTGTGGCTCAGGACTCACAGATGAAAAAAGTCTGCAGCTATGAAGAATTAAAAAAAAGGCTTGTGGAAACATTTCGGACACATTTTCCCCCATCAGCGTCGCTAACAGAGTTGTCTATGCACCGCGTCATACCTAAAGAGGAGATTTGGCGTCATGGTGGAACAAAGACCGGAAGTTTCAAGTGTGGAGAGAGGGAGAGTTGCTCAAATGTTCAATATATACACTTTTCACTGACCTGATACCTCTTTTCAGGAGTTTGTGTTCATTGTGCATTGCAGTGCATCTCCTTCACATTCAGTAAATCACATTCGTGGCGCTTGTGGAATGTTGGCTATTCAGTGATACACAACAACATGGTGTTCTAAAACATCCCAGGGAGATAGAGGTGAAAACTCATCTGTGAAGAGAACAACATGCAACAGTTCATCTAAAGGCCAGTCCAGACCAAAGATTCCAGCCACAACTGAGCCGTTTAGGCAAAAGTTGCAAAAGAGTCAACGGTCAAGTTACACCTTGGCTCCTGTCAGTTATGTCATGGTTGTGTGTTTTGTTTTGTGTTGGTTTTGTTTTGATGCCATTTGTTTCTCCTCTCTCTGGCTGGCAGTGGAGGTGTGGCCAGGCTGATTGGGAGCAATCAGCGCACCTGATTCTCATCGGCGCGCTGATTGCTCCTGCTCTTAAGCCGTGCTCTGGCTGCACTCCACTGCCAGATTGTTTGTGCTTGTGCCTTACTCTCCCGCCGTCTTTCCCGTAAAACTCGAGCTCTCGTTCTGTACCCGTTTTTCCCGGTTTCCGCGTGTCCGCGTGATTTTCAGTTAGTTTCTTTCTCTCGTGTTTTATCTCCGCCCTAGTGCGCGATTTTCTGTTTGCGTTTGGACTCCGCCGCAGTGCGCGATTTTTTGTTTCTCGGTCATTTGTTCTGCCTGTGTTCTACCGTGTCTTTTGTATTTCTGCTTGTGCAATAAACCGCCCGTTGACCCAGCTGATTTTTCCTTGGAGTAATTCCCGCATCTCTGGGTCCGCCCCAAGCCTTGGGCGTCAGCCCGCATAACATTACAATCTGGCTCCTCCCGTGGCCGGGGAGGAGCCGATGCAACTCGGTCGGGTCCGCCTCACCAGGGTGCAGAGAGAGCACCGGCTTCGTTCGGGCTCCTGTCTGTATTGCGGTGATTCCAGTCACCACCTCGTTCAGTGCCCT
>CAAKHB010007989.1:0-12835 GCA_901007665.1 Aeoliscus strigatus | reverse complement strand
GTCAAGCCTGTTGCCTCCAGTCGGTTGTGCCCGCCTGCCGACCTCCCACCACCCCCCCAGATCATCGACGACCATCCTGCCTTTACGGTGCGGCGTCTGGTGGACGTCCGGCGCCGGGGTCGGGGCCTTCAGTACCTGGTGGACTGGGTGGACGGGGCCCACCCCGATAGACCTGTTGGGACGCCAGGAGTCGTCCCTTGAGGGGGGGGGGCACTGTCATGGTTGTGTGTTTTGTTTTGTGTTGGTTTTGTTTTGTTTTGATGCCATGTGTTCCTCCCCCCTCTGGCTGGCGGTGGAGGTGCGGCCAGGCTGATTGCTCCTGCTCTTAAGCCGTGCTCTGGCTGCACTCCACTGCCAGATTGTTTGTGCTTGTGCCTTACTCTCCCGCCGTCTATCCCGTAAAACTCGAGTTCTCGTTCTGTACCCGTTTTTTCCTAGTTTCCGCGTGTCCGCGTGATTTTCAGTTAGTTTCTTTCTCTCGTGTTTTATCTCCGCCCTAGTGCGCGATTTTCTGTTTGCGTTTGGACTCCGCCGCAGTGCGCGATTTTTTGTTCTCGATCATTTGTTCTGCCTGTGTTCTACCGTGTCTTTTGTATTTCTGCTTGTGCAATAAACCGCCCGTTGACCCAGCTGACTGTTCCTTGGAGTAATTCCCGCATCTCTGGGTCCGCCCCCAAGCCTCGGGCGTCAGCCCGCATAACATAAACAGACAAATTCACTACCTTCACCAGGGGAGGCATCCTTTGGAAAGGGGCTTATACATTTAATCAAAGAACCTTGAGGGAGGAAGAAAAGATATGGTGAGTTTTCTGATTTTGATATTTGGAAGCAATCCAGCTGCTTTCACAAGCTAACTGAGGTTTATTACACTGATTTAGTGTATCCATAGACTAGTCTGTAACCTGACAGATTTAAGCATTCTGCTTGTAAATGAGACACCTGATGCCAGTGTCTGAAGACAGTGAACAGCTGGCGTCCATGGAGACTAGACATGAGTGGTCCAGTCCTGTTCCAAAAATTGCAGTGTGAGGTCATATTATCAACCCCTTCCAGAGAACGTTTGTCGCTAACATAAACATCAATATATTTTGTTACCTGCATTTTACAAGACATTCATGACTAATTCATTAAATGTAAATGATCCCTTACCGCTGTCTTGTTCCTTTACTTCTTCATCTTTTTCTGCTGCTGGCTTCCTGATGGGTAACTGCATTTCATTCTTGCACTTGAATTTAATGGCTGCAGCAGTCACCAACACTGCTAGCTGGCAGAGACAGTCAGGAACAATTGGGGGAGAGGCCCCCCATGAGGGGTTTCCGATAGCAGTGTCGTTGCACTCTCATTTCTGTTACGGTGTCTAAAGGGGCACCCAGACCGTTTCCTAACAAGTCTGGGGAGGGTCTGGCCAGCGCAGGGCCCCAAGAAATTGCTTGGTCACAATGGCACAAGAGAACCCAGACACAGACAAAAACTTTAACACGATTTTATTTTGAAAAGCAGAAGGCTAGATACAAAAACGACTAAGGATTCAAAAGGCGAACAAAAGCGACACTGACGAAGAGATAATGAAAGATTACAAAATTCCAAAACCGGAGTCTGAGACAATGTCTACAGGGAAACAATGGATCCTGAAAGTCTGATCACACATGACATGGGCAGTTTCTTTGAACAATGGCAACTTGGGTAAGGCAATAAAGCGGGTCATTCGAGAATCTGTGCACCACGGTAAAAACCATGTTATCTTCCAACATGGATCCACCACAGGATGATGGGAGGATGGATTCTCCGCACGCAGGTGAGCGAGAGTCTCCTGCATCTGTTGAATCAGCAGGTTAACCTGGTTGACAACAGAAGAGCGGAAATCGGAGGAGATAGCTGACATGTCTGATGGCAACTACATGATCCTGGTTCTGTCTGATACTCTCCCAAGGGGAAAGTAGAGAACCCAGAACCCAGACGCAGACAAAAATTTTAACACAATTTTATTTTGAAAGACACAAGGCTAGATACCAAAACTACTCTAAGGATTCAAAACGCAAACAAAAGCAACATTCACAAGGAGGTGATGAAGGCTCAAAACCAAAATGCACAATCTCCAAAAGGTAACCAAAAAATAACCCACGAGGGGTGGAAGGGCGAATTTAGAAAAGGCCTAAAACAAAAACACAGCGCTTAGGCTAGGAATCAAAAGGAGAACATAAGGCAGCTATGAAAACTGATGATACTCCAAAGATACTCCAATACTCACACAAGGGAATTGCTAAAGAGACCATGGAACAGACAAGATAACTCACGGACCAAACAACAAACTGGCAACTCAAGAGGAAACTTAACAGGCTTAAATAGGGAGGTAATCAGAGCAAGGTAGCACGGAAATCATGACTAAACATAACTGAAGCTTGACCTTTGTGACAGGTTTACCCTCCTTGTTAGCAGATCTGCAGGCTGCAAGCACATTCTCCACACACAGACCATTTTTACAACAAAGGTTGGAAAGTAAAAGTAGAGTAGAATCTATGTATTAACTTACATTGGGTAAACTTCCCTCTGGCCTCCCTAATATGTTTCCCAGAGCTTGCTACTATTCTCTTCCTTTCCTCCTTGGCCCAACCCACATTCACCTCACAGAAACAACAGGTCCATCGTTTGCTCGGCACACACCTTAGTACAAGACATTGCCCACCCAGTTAACCAATACATAATCTCACTACCGTCAGGGCATAGGTACAGATCAGTTCAGAAGGGCTTCAGAAGGGCTTCCTGCAGCCATAGACACAAGGAACAGCAGGTTCTGGCCTGTCACTTCATGGTTGCCTCTGTCCCCACTGTTGTGTTGTTGAATGACACTGCTGTTGTTTGTGATGTGTAGTGTTGTTCTTTGTAATGTACAGTCAGTGAAAATGAATTTCCCCTCTGGACCAATATACAGTGCCTTGCGAAAATATTCAGCCCCCTTGAACTTTTCAACCTTTTGCCACATTTCAGGCTTCAAACATAAACACATAAAATTTAATTTTTTTGTCAAGAATCAACAACAAGTGGGACACAATCGGGAAATGGAATGAAATTTATTGGATATTTTAAACTTTTTTAACAAATAAAAAACTGAAAAGTGGGGCGTGCAATATTTGCATTTATTCGGCCCCTTTACTTTCACTGCAGCAAACTCACTCCAGAAGTTCAGTGAGGATTTCTGAAGGATCCGATGTTGTCCTAAATGACTGATGATGATAAATAGAATCCACCTGTGTGTAATCAAGTCTCCGTACAAATGCACCTGCTCTGTGATAGTTTAAGGGTTCTGTTTAAAGTGCAGAGAGCATCATGAAGACCAAGGAACACACCAGGCAGGTCCAAGATACTGTTGTGGAGAAGTTTAAAGCCAGATTTGGATACAAAAAAAATTCCCACGCTTTTAACATCTCAAAGAGCACTGTGCAAGCAATCATACTGAAATGGAAGGAGTATCAGACCACTGCAAATCTACCAAGACCCTTCTGTCCCTCTAAACTTTCATCTTGAACAAGGAGAAGACTGATCAGAGATGCAGCCAAGAGGCCCATGATCACTCTGGATGAACTGCAGAGATCTACAGCTGAGGTGGGAGAGTCTGTCCACAGGACAACAGTCAGTCGTACACTGCGCAAATCTGGCCTTTATGGAAGAGTGGCAAGAAGAAAGCCATTTCCATAAAAAGTCTCATTTAAAGTTGGGAGTCACACCAAACATGTGGAAGAAGATGAAACCAAAATTGAACTTTTTGGCCACAATGCAAAACAGTGTTTGGCGTAAAAGCAACACAGCTCATCACCCTGAAAAACACCATTCCCACTGTCAAACATGGTGGTGGCAGCATCATGGTTTGGGCCTGCTTTTCTTCAGCAGGGACAGGGAAGATGGTTAAAATTGATGGGAAGATGGATAGAGCCAAATACAGGACCATTCTGGAAGAAAACCTGTTGGAGTCTGCAAAAGACCTGAGCCAGGGACGGAGATTTCTCTTCCAACAGGACAATGATCCAAAACGTAAAGCCAAATCTACAATGGAATGGTTCCTGGATAAACGTATCCAGGTGTTAGAATGGCCAAGTCAAAGTCCAGACCTGAATCCAACTGAGAATCTGTGGACAGAGCTGAAGACTGCTGTTCACAAACATTCTCCATCCAACCTCATTGAGCTCGAGCTGTTTTGCAAGGAAGAATGTGCAAGAATTTCAGTCTCTCAATGTGCAAAACTGATAGAGACATACCCCAAGCGACTTGCAGCTGTAATTGCAGCAAAAGGTGGTGCTACAAAGTATTAATGTAAGGGGGCTGAATAATATTGCACGCCCCACTTTTCAGTTTTTTATTTGTTAACGTTTAAAATATCCAATCAATTTCGTTCCACTTCACGATTGTGTCCCACTTGTTGTTGATTCTTGACAAAAAATTAAAATTGTATATCTTTGTTTGAAGCCTGAAATGTGGTGAAAGATTTAAAGGTTCAAGGGGGCCGAACACTTTCGCAAGGCACTGTATCTAATCAATCAATCAATATTTGCATCCAATATTGCATTAAACAGAACAATGAAAGTCAACAACTCTTAATCAAAATGTAAAGTGATCTGATTTATTTCATTTTGATCATGTATGGGAAATGTTGGTTTTCTTAAGAAATAAAAATATCTTGGGAAACAGACACTTTTTGTCTTTTTTTTTTTTTTTTACAAGACAAGAACTGGATCTGTGTGAACAACACAACCAGCCACAATGCCAAAGTTACAACATGCACTGAACAATCGAACATTAATACAGAAACAACAGTATACAAAGTCAACAGGTAAAAATGGTTTGTTTTTCTTTTTTTTACAAAACAGACAACCTCGGGACCTACAAACAACATTGTATAAGAGCTGGCTAAGTTCTCTCAAATATTCCTTTTTTTCATTTCCCTGGAAACAGTGTACTTTACAAAGTGATTACTGATGGCTTAGGCAAGGTTGGGGTCAATTCCACTGAGAGCTTAAAAGGTAGAAAAAATAGAAGTTGTGTTTCTAATTGTATTTCTTGCTCTATCACTGGTTCCCCTTCACTGTGTCATGTGTTACATCTAGTTCCATCCATGAAGCATCCTGAAAGGACACCAACCCTGTAATACAGTGTTGGAAAGGTTCTACATACTGACTCAGCTCTCACTAGGCTCTGGAAACTAGCACTTAACCTGCAGAGGGGATTTCATGAAAATAACACTTGGATTCAAAATTTAACAGCTAACAACAATCACCTCTTCTTGTAGACTTCAACTGAATGTCATTACTGTACAGGGGGCGTGTTCTCATTGAGAATCTGTGCTCATTAACCTGTCCTGTGCTATTAAAATTAAAAACATGTGTTCTTACCATAATGCTTCGATTCATATGTGACACATGTGAAAGTCGGGGATAGGGGATCTCAGTTTTATTTTAGTTTGAATGGCAGTGTGACAGTGGAGGGGATAGTAATTAAGGATAAGGATGACATTTAAAATGAACTGAAGCATATTTGTGGTGGTATCATGTCACAGTATCACAGTGTACGTGTCAATAGTTTCAGAACTTTAATACTTTTGTGTGTGTGTGTGTTAATGTACATGTACATAGGTGCGCAACACAAAATGCCAAAAATGTAATCTCATTTCTATACATTAGTGCTTTCTGTCCACTCTTGAAATATTGATTGTCATCATTGTTGAGATATTTCAGCAACTGGTCTTTGACTACCGTAATACAACAAAAATCGATGGGACAGATGGGGCTTCATGTGTAACCTGCTGTTTGTCGTACAGTTGGATCATGACACTTTATGATCTACACTTGAAATTATGTCCACTAGTCAATGACCATCCCAGTGTTATGGATGAAGATACATACAAAGGCCCTCGACCTTTCAGAAGACTTTTGCAGTAAAATCCAGACAGAAGTAAGTCTGGAGAGTACAGGCCTCTGTAAAAACGTGTTGTTTTGCAATTGAAACACTTCTTTAAAAAGTGGCATTAATTTCAGCCTATTGATTGTTGTGATTCTGAGGGACAGGAAGGAAATGATTGGTGAATGTAATCATTGTATTTACTTCTGTTAAATCAGATCTCACTGAAAACCAAAAATGAAATAATGAATAATGTTGATATTAAAGGTGGACCAAGGTTACATTTTCACCATGCTGACATTTCAGTCTGTATGAGACATGATTTTTATCAAACAAGGCAGCAACCAGTACCCATCTGCAATTTTCAGAATGTGATAAGTATCACTTTGCTTTCCTGTGTCTACATCCAATATGACATTATATCTGTACTAGGGCTCTGATTACATGTGTTTGCCAGAACAATCATCAGAAATATCCCAATGACAAATGTGTATTTTACACATCGTAGAGGTACAAGCTCGAGGCTCTGATGATGCACCAAACTACGTATGTGTCTATACAAATCAACCTTATCTGATTATGTAATGTGTGCTAAGTGATGGCTTCCACAACCCCGTCACTCTTTCACCTGTCAGCACAACTTTGACCTGACTCTGTGAGTATATTTTTCAGGATTATTGTATTTAAAATATCTTCCTAGTAATTATTCATGAGTCATTGTAAAGTATTAAATATATTATTAAGTGATTGTTTTGCAGTAATTTTGCTGAGCTTTCAGTATACAGAGATGCAGGTTGCTACAATAACTTAACACTTCTCTGTGGCAGCTCATCAGCGTTGTAAATAATAATGAGGCCAAAGTTATTATTCGTCCACATGGTCACGAACACAATGGTGCGTAGGGTGCAGTGTGAATAAGACGCTTAGGAAGCCTAGTCCAAGAAAGCAATGCTTTTTTAAAATTTGATGTGATGTTAAAGATGCTCACAGACACCAGCGTATGTCCGCAGTCATCAGAGCTTCCATAGGCTAGCGTTCTGCTGTGTAGTAATTTCAGGAGAAATTTCCATGGAACCTTACATTTCCCACAATCCATCGTAAGGAGCTGCTCTGCTGATACCAGTGCGCAGTATCAGCAGATACGTTTGTACTCATCGGTTGCTACATTTATTGCACAGGAGCATATCTACATAATCTTGACATCATGTCACTCATGAACAGCGTGGAGTCCATAGGTGAATATGACTGCCATTACCGACCTGTGTATGGGTACATGCCTATGTGTGTATGTGTGTCCTTGTGTGTACATGTGCAAGAACCATCTACATTCAATCAGCCCCCCCAACTCCAATAAAAATTCTGTTGCTGGGGTGCTGGCAAGGTTTGTTACTATGGAAAAAGACTATTTATGTATCTTGAAGGTTACTGTTGCAGGCGGTTGTGCTCTTGATTATGTAAATATGTAAATTCAGTGTTTTTAAAGTTTCTTTAATATATATTATTTTTCTATAATTTAAGTGAGTAATTCAGTATTATTACACATATCTTTGGGTGCTTTTAAGTTGGTGAAAGGAAGGCCAATGCATGCGGAACATGTCTTTCTGAAACGTGTGGCTTTAAAGTTGTGGAAATAATTGTAAAGTATTACAGTTTTTTTTTTTTTAATATATCTCCTTATTGTTCTATGAAGAATGAATTATGTTCTTGACATTCAATGTGAAACTTTATGCAACATCAATATATCACTAATATCTGGGGGGAAAAAAACAACAACAAAAACTCTTGGTCCACCACAGTCATCCTAAAAAAATGATACTGAGAAGATTATCTATTCAGAGATTGAAAAATACCATCCATTCACAGTATTAACACAATAACACATTGAATTTTTGTGGAAAAATACTGTTCCTGAAATAAAACCTGTTATAGTGGATGATCAACTGAAGCCTTGAATATCTGGAACCTCTGTGAAAGACATCGGATGCAGGATTACATTTCACACATGATACTGACACATTAGACTCATTTAACACATAAATAAGGAACTTTCTCTTAACTATATAAAAATAAATCAGTTAAGACATTCTCAGACTGTGTGTATACATGAATGACTACTCGATCATCCATTGGCATTCATACTGGCACATGCACACACACCTATGCCAACGTGCACACCCCTACAACTGCAAAGCACTAAGGCCAGGTTGGGAATTACAGAGCATATGTAATTAGCTTATAGGCTTCTCTGTCCTCTCCTGTCTCCTGGGGCAGCTGGGTCGTTTTCCTTGGAGGATATAGATAAAGTACCCATCACTGTGCTGGGAAACAGTTAGAGACTTTGCTTCCAGAGATCCCTGAATTGACCTGCTGGCTACATGGGGGTGCTTCTTTGTTTTGTGGCTGTAGAAAGAGGGGCAGTGACATTCTCATATTCAGAAATATCTGTCTCCCAGAGTTTCGCCCATATTTTACCTTGAGCATATATGGGCCGAAGGCTTGACTCTGTGTCTCTTCTATCCTTTGTATCTGGCTTATAGTATCCATTGTCTGTTTGGTGTGTCTCACAAACACTCACGTTTCCATTTGCTGTTGCCCTTCCCTCACAGGTTTTTGTCCAATGTATTTTGACGCCCCCTTTCCCCCTTTGGCCAACGTGGAATCTCTGGTCCTACATGATTCTCCCCACAAATTCCCTCAAGGGGTAATAGACAGTTTCGTCCCAGCATTTTCTGTGCCGCTTCTAAATGGTTGGTGCCTCTCTGGTAGTTAATGTTTGTGCTATGTTTCGTGTTTGATCCAGACAACAGCTGCTCTGAGGGACTGACGTCAGAGACGTCACGGAGGTGCTCATCCTCATCTGTATCTGCATCGATGTATTTGCAGATGGAGGAGTCGTGGAAAGTGAAAACAGTTGGAGCCAGGACCGTGCTTTCTGGGGACTTGGGTGGGGTCCTGCTGCTAGCAGTGGTGTAGATGGAAACTTCAGGACTTATGAGAGAGTGGTCTGACAGGACTGAGCTGTCTGAGTGTGGGGATGGCCCCGACTCCCTGTCACTGTGGTAGCCTCCTTTTGGGTTAAGACTTTTTAAAGCATTGCCAGAAAATAATTTCCTTGCATTTTCTGAGCAAGAGGGTTTTGTGCCAAACAAGGGAGTCACTATGGGCACACACTCCCCAGTTATTTGTTGCTCTGTTTTTGCATTAGCATGAGCAGGAAAAGCAGTAGCCAAACAATGGGAGAACCTGTTGCTTTCATGACCAAGGTTGATTGCTGGACTATGGGGGAAGCGTAGATTCTCTTGAAAATCTGTAGCACAACTGATGTAGCTGTCAATGCTGGACAAGCTTTTCATGTCCCCAACTCCTTCCCTGGTTCCGAACACTTGCGGCCCATGATCTTGTATGGCCAACTCTATCTCATCCCTCTGTTTGCCAGCTTTGGAGCTTCTGTCTTTAGCATTGAGGTTGGGTTGTGACTGTGTCTTGGCCATTTGATTGTACATCTCCTCCAGCCTCTGAGCATTTAGCCTTTGGGGACTGGTGTTTCGGTCTGTTTTTGGGCATTCAAATTCTTGGCCATTGAGGGAATGATTAGAACTTGTTTCTGAGGCAGCTCTCTTCGGAGTCCATTTCCAACGGCTTGGAGAGAGGTGGTTGTCATGAGGCCTCTCACTCTTCTCTACCACCACATCCATCAGTTCTGCACTACGAGCAAATGCCTCTTTCAAGTTCATTGAGACAATGCTACCATTTCTCTTTGCCCTCTCCAGAGCCTCCCTTCGTTTAAGTGCTTTTTCCTGCCTCTTTTGCTCCTTGTAGAATTCCGAGAAATTATTAACAATAATGGGAATAGGAAGCGCTATTACCAATACTCCTGCTATGCAGCACAACCCCCCCACTATCTTGCCAAGCAGAGTTTTTGGGTAGATATCTCCATAGCCAACTGTGGTCATAGTAATAGTTGCCCACCAGAATGAAGCTGGAATGCTTTTAAACTTTGTATCTTCCTCATCTTTCTCAGCAAAAAATACCAGACTGGAGAATATCATGATGCCCATTGCAAGGAAAAGAATGAGCAGACCCAGCTCATTGTAGCTTCTCCTAAGAGTGAAACCTAAAGATTGAAGACCTGTGGAGTGACGGGCAAGTTTCAAAATACGTAGGATACGCATGATTCGGAAAATCTGAACCACACGGCGTACATTCTGAAATTGTAACACACTCTTGTTAGATTCTGTCAGAAAGATGGTGACATAGTAGGGCAGGATGGCCAGCAGGTCAATGACATTCAGAGGACCCTTGAAGAATTTCCATTTGTTGGGGGAAGAGAGGAAACGAAGCAGGTACTCCATAGTGAACCAGGCAATACAAACAGCTTCCACATGGGCCAGTTGTGGGTTGTCTGTCGACTGGCCAAACTCGTCTGTATCCTGCAGCTCTGGAAGGGTGTTCAGAGACAAGGCAATTGTGGATAGCACAATGAAGAGGATGGAAATGATGGCCAATATCTGAAAGACAAATTAAAACAAGTAACATGAGTAAAGATTGCAGGATCCAACCATGCACCATGAATTTGACATGAAGATTTATTCATGTTAGACAATTACCCTACAAACTAATGTGATAAATGCACTCCAGAGGCATTCTAAATGGATGGACCGGATATTCTGACAAAAACTCAACTCAAACCCTAATCCTAACCCTAACCGTATGACTAAATGGTTCAGATTATTAAAACAAGAATCATGGTATGCTATTCAAAAGCACAAGACCAAGTCTAATTCACACCTTGTTGTCTAAATTAACAGTGGTTGACGGGCAGATGGCAGGGTACACCCTGGATGAGTCGCCGACTCATTGCAGGGCCACATGAAAGGCAGCCAACCACTCACACTCACAGAAATGTAGAGTGACCAATTAACCTCAGCATGCTTTTGGAGGAGGGAGGAAGCCGGAGTACCCAGAGAGAATCCATGCAAACGCCACACCTTCTTGCCATGAGGCGACAGTGCTAACCACTGCATCCCTGTGCTGCCCCTCCTTGAAAACTGGAATAATATATGTACAGAAGTGAATACTGACATTAAACAACCAATTAACTTCCAGGGGAAATTGTCAACTGATATGAATTAGGTAGACAAATGCCTTGAATATTATTATATTCAGAAACATCTGATCATGGAGACTAAGGCCTATAATCAAATAGAAGAAGTCAAATAAATGTAACAACTAACAATTTCAAATAATAATAATAATAATAATAACAGTTCTTATGGGGAATGTTTGTAGGTAATTATTGATATTTATACATGTTTTCCTTTCATGGGGGCTCTTTTTTTTCTTATTATTATTATCATATAACGCTGGGATTGTTGGGGACCGTGATGATCATAAAAATGTTAATCACAGTAACCACAGGCCAATGGTCTCTGAAGGAGCCATCAGCTGGGCTTTACACAGACACATGAACACATTCATTCACTCTTTCATTCACTGCATTCACTTATTTCGCTTGCGCTGACCCCTCTCAATAACTAGCAGATCAGTGACAAGATGAAAGCTCGACTAAATGTCAGGCCGAAAACACCTCAGGGCTCTTTCACTGGTCATAAGACCCAGGTAAGAAAACATAAAGTGTGGAGAAGCACATCATTGTCACTCACATCCCATCTGTGCCAACGTGCACATCGTGAGACATCAGTGGGCACAGACCTCCAGTGTTACTTGACATTAAAATGATGTGATTTGGTGCTATACAAATAAAATCTGACGACAATTGTTAGGTGTGATCCTACTCATGACATGCAGTGGTAACAGAAGAGCACCAGACAAAGCCAGACTGACATTTCAAAGTAAAGAGAACTGGGGGGTTCACCTTGGAACACTCTAGCCCATGCTGAGGGATACGGCTCCTTCCTGACCTGAGGGTCAACTAGTCACACGGGCTAAATAATCCAGTGTATTGTTATTGTGATGCATGTTTTGAACATAACATTATATATTCTGATATGGATATCTGTGTCTCTGTAAGATGAATATTTCAACCTTGAATGAACTTACCACTGAGATGAACTCAACAACATCTGTTCCTCGTCAATTTTGCAATTGCACTTTCATAATAATAACTAGAAAATCCCTCTTCGAGAAATTTTGAGGTGGGTCTGCCTGTTGCCGTCCGCGTTACGAACGGCCCTTCGGCTATGACAAAATACGCAGCTGTAGAACCGTGGGCCGTTCGGCTACGAGAACATATACAGCTGTAGAACAGAAGGCCGTTCTTACGAACGGGGGCGACCGGGGGGGGGGACCACGGCGATGACTCCCCGATCGCGTAGATGTATAGTTTACGGCCGTAGGTGAACTTATGGCAAAGCTACAGACCCACAGGCCGATGTTGGTGCGTGTGTATGTGTGACAGACACAGGGTGTCACAGCTGTTTTCTCCCCTTTCTGCCTGCTCAGCTGGGACAGGGGCAGTGGCCGCATTTTTAGCGTGAGAACCGTACATCCTATCAACAAGCTGTTTTTTTTGTCTGCATCAGAGGAGGTAGACCTATCCGACGGTATTTGTTAATATTTTAAAAAAAAAAAAATTTGAATAAATTTGAGTTTAGGCCAGAACGTGTATTTTAAGGAAAAAACGCTGCTTCCGGGCCCGTAGCGTGAGAACCGTACATCGTATAAACACGTATTTTTCCCGGCTTCAGAGGAAGCAGACCTTTCCAACGATATATAATTTATAGATTTTTTTTGAGGATGGGGATTTGGCATAATTGGAAGTTTGGTATGGCAAAAAGCGTGCACGTTTTCGTGCACGCTTTTTGCGATGTGATCCCGTTCGATGTGATCCCGCTCATATTTTCATCCTGTGTTGCTGGTCTTCACCATCCCAGAGGGAGGGTTCTTCTTGGTTGTTCTTGAACTTTCTGCCCGTTTTTGCCTTCAAATG
>CAAKHB010007988.1:190926-221317 GCA_901007665.1 Aeoliscus strigatus | reverse complement strand
TGTGGGTGGGTGGGTGTGTGTTTGGGGGGGGGGGGGGGGGGGGGGGGGGGGGGGGGGTGGGGGGGGGGGGGGGGTATGGGTTGTAGATATTATTTCTAATAATACGTTCACCGACACTTTCGGTCAGTATGAGTGAAAACAGACATCGGTTGTTTCTGTAACATTCATAAAAAGCAGCGTCAGCAAATACACGTACGAGTTCACAGCTGCTAATGGAGGAATAACATGAGACTGCTACGAGTGGATCACACCGACAACTAATCATTGAGGAGTTTCTGAGCAATAGAAAGATTAGCTGATTTTTCATTGGCGTGTTCCAGCTTGTTTTACAGACCAAGATTTACAGGATCTCATTTTACTATATCTACTCACTGGACAACACTGAGGAAATGACACTTTGCTACAACGTAGTCCGCTTGCAAACAATGTAAATTTGCAACAACAACACAGCCATTAAGGTCTAAACCATTGGCAACAAACGTGAGTACACCCCAAGTGGAAATGTCCCAGTTCCATTTCCTCCCCATTTGTTTCCCAACACCGGTCCTTGGGGAACACCTGCCCAGCATGTTTTAGATATCACCCTGCTCCTACACACCTCACGGAAATGAACAGCGCGTTTTCAGGCCTCTGCAGCATTTCAAGGACAGTGTTCATTTCATCATGTTGAATAATAATGATAAATAAAGGGAAATCAGTTAAAAGCCAGGGTAGAAAGGTGAGTGTCTCAGTGTTCCTGATGCTCTCAGGCACGCTGTTCCACAAGTGAGGGCCATAATAAGTAACAGCTGCCTCACCAGGTGCTAGTTCTAACTTTTGGGATGATTAAAAGGCCCGTTTGGTTGATGTGATAACAGCAGATCACAGTTATAAAATGGCCCAAGACAGACTAATTCAAATCAATCCTGAAACACACGGCCAACCAAAGCAGTGATACGGTGAAGTGACAGCACCTCCGTGTTGGCCTGGAGAGAGAAAACTGTAAAACATCTTTTATGTGAGCAATAAAAGTAATATATAAAAAATTCTCTGCCATCTATGGCTTAGTATCTAAAATACAGTTCAGAAAAGATGAAAAGATATAGTAAAATATTTACTGAAATGGGGGGGGGGGGGTACTCACTTTTTTGAGCTACTGTTGACATGAAACCAGTTTCAAAAGATGTGAAAACGTGACTGATTACTTTTTTGATGGATATGTCAGTAAAGCTACTTTAAAAAGAAAAAAACAGCCATCTGACTGCATGCATTTAAATAAAACTAATCTTTTGAGCCAACTGTATAAAACAGACCATTTTCTTCTCATGTTTCAGGCTGCTTATTATCATCTGTGTGTGTGTGTGTGTCAAAACTGCTCTCACCTAAAGTAGTTGTAGTAGTTGTGACAGTTTGAACTAAGATGCTACGAGAAGCTGTGAAACCCTCACACACAAACATATGTAGGTATTTATTCATAGTACACAAAAGAGAAGTCATAGAATGTTCTTTCAGGAGAATCAGCTGCGCTTTTGTGGTTGACATGTTTGACGAATCTGAGGGTTTCCTTGTCTCTGTAGACCAAGGCCAGCGAATTGTCCTCTGGAGACACGGTCAGCAGCTGTGGACAGGAGGGGGGCGGAGCGGTTCAAACGAAGCCCGACATATTGATTAAACATTAACAGTTGTACTGTGATTAACATTCACCTCTTCATCCTCTTCATCAGCCACGTAACACGTGAAGCCTCCAAACTCTGACTGCCAGCCTGCAGGAGACACATTCAAATGTCACACACTGCTCACGCGTGTCTTTCACTTTAGTTTCAGGATGGTTTGGTTCAAACTGACATTACAGATTAAAGGTCAACATGTGATGTTTAATGTAGATTTATAATTCTGTGTCGGGTCAATAGGGAACCTACACTAATAACACGTATTCTATCCTATTACTAATAATGGATTATTATTGCAGTAACGTTATCCATGTGTATATTTCCTTGTAAGTAAGTACAAAACCCTTTCATATTCTGTCTTCTCTCTTTTTGGATCCTTTCTGACTTTGTGTACTTGTGTGTATTATGACAATCAAAGACCTCTGGTTGTGATAAACTGCGGCGCTGTGGCTCCTAGTGAACATTAGAACACGGTGTGTGAGCGTGTTTGAACCCACCTTCACAGCCAAATGACAGAATGAGGTCCAGGGCGTATTCTGCTCGTGCTGCTTCTCCGTCGTGTAACAGAGTGTAGCCGCCATGAGACCATCGGCGCAGCTCGCCACAGCACTCCGGCGTCCTCGGCTCCGACGGACACACGGACGACACTGAGGACGTCAACAAACAGGTTCACTTCTTTGCTACAGCAACACTAATACTGTCAGCGTCAGTCATCAATGTACGGGGAGTAACGCTGATGCACTAGAACGTTGTGGCTTTATGAACTGACGTGTTTGTTATCATTGTTACTTCAGTTTGCTTCTTCGTTTGTAAGTTGTCACGCAGCATTCGTCATTTCATCATTGTGTCATTTTGTACGGAATTATCGGGATCGCTTTGCTATGACTCACTCATGTTCACGCTAAGAACCATCTCCAAGAAAATCGTGAAAAAAAGTAACTTTTCCCCACAGGAATACAGTAATCTACAGTCATTTAGGAAAATGGAGAAGAACAAAGCATCGCTGTGGGCGCATTTTTCACTCGCCCCCGATAAACTATACATCGATGCATTTGGGGCGTGCCAACAGTTTGTATCATGCACATGGTATTTAGTCAAATACAACAGCCATAATATAACTATTGATGGACCACCTTCACAATAGCTCAATGATCAGCAGTTGTACAACTCTAACGACAAGAAAATCATTCCATTCTACTAACAAACAGAGCTACAACAAAGTTGACTGACTTTTTTCATCTCCTGATGATGTTTTACTGGAAGATCCGGCAGCTTCTCCAGCCTCGTCTATCTCCTTCTTCTCCCCGTTGTCATCTTCATCGTCAGCAGGACACAGGTAGTGCAGTCTGAGGCCGGTGAAGTTTGAGAGGAGCAGGAAGAAGGATTCCGAGCGCAGCAGCTCCCAACAAGCGCTCACACACGGAGGCAAAGTGTCCACACAAGCTACTTGGTAGCATCTACACACAAACACACACACACACACACACACACAGAGCCTTACACCCCTTTTTTTTACCCCACATATGTCATCAAACCTCATGTAAACCCCTCCCACCTCTGATTGGCCGGACCCCTGGTGGCCCACTGAATCTGAGCCAGCCGCAGAGCCTCGCTCACCTCTCGGAACTTCTCCTCCTAGTGACGGGACGTGTTGTCAGGCAGCAGAACAGCTGACGCCGTCTAAAGGCAGACGAATGTGAGACGTACCTTGAGAAAATCTTTGAGCTGGATTTCAGAGTTATTCTCAAACTCCTCCTGAATCTGCTCCTGATAACAGATGTTCATGTACGCTGGATTGACCCACTCCAGCAGCAACGCCTCCTGTGGGCACAACGCATCATTACATGTCAGAGCAGTTTGTGGTGTGTTTCTTTACAGCAGAAAGAGACAAGGAGGTCATAGAGGCGTGTGTGTGTGTGTGTGCAAACCCACATCTCTTGGTATGTGTGGGCTCCGTGGGACGGGCGGTTGGATGTAGCGAGGAGGACGTTCCAGAGAAGCTCCGTGGAACCAGCCGCTCAGAGAGAGACGACACTTGTCCTGTGACAAAACCTCAGACACCTGCGGCAAACAGAGCACATCACCTGAGGACAAGAGGCGGATTTAACCTGGAAGCTTCTGCGGCGCAGTGCAATCTAAATTCACACCGGGAGTATTTCAGCAGCGGAGCAACAACGCCTGACGAGAATCAGGACCACAACAAAGAAGAGTGAGGCTTCATTTCCTGATTGATGCCATTCACCACACATCCCTCCTTAATCATCTTCTGGATTCATCCATGGGTGAACAAGCCTCTTAATTAATTACTTTATTAAGACTTTGTTACGTTACCGAGGTATCAAAATGATACTGTGACTTCTAGGATGAATCTTTTCTCGTCCACGACTCATCTGATCTCTTTGACATGTCTGTGACATGTCTGTGACTCTCCTACACACACACTGGGTAGTTGTGGTGTTTTATTTTTTAAAACACTCTGCGTGTTCAGCGGCTGTGACCACCAGCAGAGCCGCAGCACTGCTTGTCCCACGTAAAAAAAACCCCCAGATTATTACACTTTTTCTCTTACTTGGTGGAAGGAGACTGGAGACACTTCGAAGAGAACGAGCGTGTTCCACGATGGTATAAGCGACTTCACTACACTCGTTGGTTGGAAATTACCTGGAGACAAGATGATTCACACAACAGATAGGTAATGCTAATTCAACCCCATACAACGATTTAATAGCAACACATACATGCAACTTTGGAAATGGGATTGACAGAGTGCACCCCCCTCCCCCCCCACACACGCACGCGCACGCACACACACACACGCTGCTCACTGTCTGTTGTGTACAGATCGAGGGTTCCGCCGTCACTGCTCTGCCATGGAGGCACGAGATACAGAATAAAAGCGACGCGTCTCCCCTCCAACTCATCATCGTGACACAGGAGCACATCTAGAAGGAGAAATAATGAACATGTACATCAGGTTGAAACGTTCCACAACGTTCCACAACGTTCCACAACGTTCCACAACGTTCCACAACGTTCCATATTGTCTGCTGAGGGATGGGGGCAGCGTTCACCTGTGTATTCATATCTGGCACAGGAAACATCCACCGTGGGCTCCAGGTCGACGGCCAACACGTTGCCCAGCCAGAGGCGGAAGTGTCCAAACAGTGCTGACCTGAAATCAGTGTAAGGTCACACTGCTTCGGACGGATGACGTGAGTCAACAAGAGATGCTGAACGACTGTTTGAACTCCAGAGCGGCTGTGACATTTTGTTGTGACATGAATAATAAATGATCACAACAGGAAGCGTCATGGTGGATTCAATGATGACATTAATAATTGAACAGCAGCATGTATTTTCCACACAGTTTTGTCTCGATTTACTTTGTTGATGCTTTCACATTTTCAAACCAACATTGTCTCCGGCTGCAGTGAATCATCACGTGTTGGCCACATTCAGTGTCACTGCTGTGTGTGTGTGTGTGTGTGTGTGTGTGTGTCTGTCTGTCTATTGCACATCAGGTGTTTGCATCCATCTTATCTCAAACTCTCAGATGTGCGGTGTTTTTACACAGTCTAATCTAATACGGCAGCAGCTGAGCAGAGGTGAACTCTGGCTCCACCTGGTGGAACTCACAGAGACAATGTCTCCCCCAGTTTGTTCTCTCAGCCTTGTGATTTCACTCTGTCACTTTAAACCTTCCGTGTATCAAGTGTGTTCACTGCAGTTGACGCAAAAGCGGTTTTGTTCTTTTTCCACACTGGCCAGTGGGCGCCAATGTCTGAAAGAACAGGAAGTTAAAAGTTGATATTTCTGCCCATGACCTGTAAATATAATACGTTGTATCTTCCAACATCTTCCAGCACCTTTTCTTCTCGCACAGGTTCTGTCTATTATCGTAAGTGTGTGACAGTAAGTCGTATGTAGAGACATACAGATACTAGAACACCAGCAGGAGTCTCACAGGAGAGATCATGGAGGCAGAAAGTGACAATGAGATAAATGTCACAGTTGGTCCGCAGGTGTCGGATCCAGCATTCTCACTGAATATTTGATGGTTCCAGTCAATTCTGACCGTGTTGAACATTAGGCCCTGAATCCAAAACCCCAGAATTGTTCCTCATGAGGTCAAAACGCTCATTTTGTTTCCCACCTGACACAATGAGTTTTGTCACTTGAAGGACTGAAACTGTACAGGCAGCATCATCCTGAACACCGGGCCTGATCTGGACTGCGACTTTCTTCATTCATTCTGACACAACCCCCCCACCCCTGCCCTGAAGCACACACGGATATGAAAGTCTGCGTGAACAGGAATCCTCTCACCTCAAAGCGGCAATGTGTGGCTCCGTTCTCCCCCTCAAGTCCTCCGACTGCACAAGGAAAAGATGATGAGACATATGACCCCGACCAACCGGAGGAAAGCAGCACTAGTTTGCCAGTAACCTGTTTGAACTTGTACAGGTCGTTGGACTTGCTGTGGAAGTCCAGTCCCAGCAGTTCTCTCTGCAGGTTCTCCACAAACGTCTGGCTGCTGAGGACGTTTTTAATGACGCAGTGTGGGAAAGGATGACAGTCGAACTCCAGATCCCCTGCTTGACATTTACGACACATGTTTTATTTCAAGGATATGATGATTATTACAAGTCAACACACGCAAACTTTCTGCTCTTCATCTGAAACATCTGAAAACCACGATGCACTAAGACGTCCTTTATCAGCTGGTGTTGATTTATCGGGCTGGATCTGTGATTCTGAACACCTGCTCCTGCCTGAAGCTGTTAGATATCTACACAGACGATTGAAACATATACAAGACAACAACTCTGGCGCAAGATTCTAATGTACTAAGTGAAGATTATGGGGACTGGACAAGACTGGTCCAATATCTAATATAGATTATCTATTCCCACAGAGGCAAAGACACTTTAATTTATCTAAATTATGGTTCATTCTATTAATTAAAATGCCACAAACGTGTCCAGGTTTAGACTGACACTGGTCCAGATGTCTTGAATGATATTTTAAATATGATATTTTAAAACATCAATAACACTAGAAAATACACCAGAAGCAGCTGGATGAGCATGAGGTAAAAGGTTGTTACGGTTTTGTCAGTTTGCTGTCATGTGCAGCTGCCAGAACTCAGTCACACCTGTGAGCTGCTGAGGTGTTTCACGATGTGTGCAGTGTCTCCAGCTGACTGTCAGGTAGCTCAGGTGTTGGTGTTGTCGTCACTGACCGTGTTTGAACGGAGTTCCCCGGCTCCATGAATCCTTCACGCGTCTCTTCACCTGCTCGTCTGCGATAAGTGAACAAAGTTCCGCTGCTTCCTCGCAGCTGTTCTTTTTCTTCTTGTTGTTCTTGTTGTCTGAGTTGGCACACTCGCCCTGTCTTCTCCTGGAGGACATCGTGGTGTGAAACCACATGTAAACACGCGTTGGACGAAGAACCGCTCGCTGACGTCACGCGGTGAAACGGCCCGTCGCGCGTTGATGACGTATGAGGGGATGTCTGACACCTTTGTGGTGACACAGTGGAACGACGAGCACCCATTGACTTTTACATGTAGTTCGACTGGTAAAGGAACGATTGGAGAGATTTTAGCAAGACATCTCTGGTTGAGTTAATGCGACTGCACTGATGTGTGTATGTTTGTGTTTATGTATATAAAATAGCTGTACCCACAATTAGTGGTTCGAATCCGAAAGGCATCATTCACACGACTCAGATTAAAGTGGAAACCTCCGAAAATAAACGGTTGAAATATTGTCGTGATGTCGTGAAAGTTCATGACAGATTTGATGAATGATGTGATGTTGTTACTTTACTGTAGTTTTCAGAGGGCCAGTTACTGAATATAAGAGTTTGCTCTTTAGTTTTGTATGTAATGTGTCATTTACGTCAAAATTGCCAATGTTTGGTTTTGAATATATGATTATTTTTCTTAATTATTTTGATCAGATTTTATTCTGGATCATGTGTAGTCCAGTCCAATGTATGTATTGGGAATGCCGGCAGAGACACTTCATAATTAATAAACTGCTCTTTTGTGTTTAATCCCATTTCACTGAGTCTAATACGAGTCTGTCTTCTCAGAATGTTTCTGATCATTTGTTTTCTCATGTGTCTACGACAGCAGAACTGATCTCCTGCACCCGACAACCCTGATGACGTTAAGCGGTTTAGAGACTTGATGCCTGGACATCATTTTATGTAGGTTACATTCAACTGTCCATTTTATTAACCTACATAGGAATTGTGGCTCCTGTCCTCACTTGTCCCAGGTAACATCTGATTTCACAAAGTGCTGCTCAGCTCCACTGAACGCGTCAGTGTCCAGAACAATCTGCTGCAGCTGTTTGCACTGACAGCCCCCCTGTCAGCTGGTTGTAGCTACTGATGGAGCTCCTGCTCCTTCTATTGTCCCCAAAGCCAAAATACATTCTCTGATTATCATGGATATACAGTATTTAAATTGTATATATATTGTACGATGTCACCACAATCATGGGGCCCTCTGGTTTACAACCACGTGTTTTTGTGGAATTGCACCAAACAAAACATAACAAAAAGAGGGAACAGACGGTTTGACATCACAGAACACTCATAATGAAATGTAGAAGTTTGTTAATTGATAGAAACGGGGATTCTCCTTTTGCATCAGTCACTTTGTTGTATATGAAAACATGAAGGGGATTTGTTGAAGGGAAAACAACTGTTAATCAGTAGATACTCAATACCACTTGAAGTATTGTATTACTTGAAGGCTGATGGATGGATGGATGGATGTATTTACTTCATCCAAGCAATATGAGAATCAATCATGTAAAGATGTTAAAGCAGACGGATCACAGCTCATCGAGCTGTCACTGAAGGAAACATGAGCATTAAAGTACAGCAAGCATGTACAAATGATCTGAGGTCATCAGATTCATCAGACACTACTCAACATTCATTGAGTTTTATCAGATTCTTCTGCTCACCATTTCTGCTGATGTGGAGAAAACCTATATACACTGCATCTGCAGTGATTCAAGTTCTGAAACGACTCAATACGCAACCAGAGACAAATCTATTAAAAACTATCCGAGCATCAGTCAGCCGCTCACACAACTTTGAGTTTGAAAAAACATATTCAAAGAACGTTTTTTATTAAAAAGAAAACACAGCATTGTTACAGGTTAAAACAACAGGAAACACGATGTTGCAATTTGTTTAATCTTAAAATCTACGCCCGGTCAACTTATGAGCTACAAACAGAAAAAGAGAGAAAGAGAGAGAGAGAAAAAAGAAAATTTCATTTTTCTGTTTAAAAAAAGAAAAGACATGAAATTTTATGAAAACAGTATAAACAAACTGAGCCCGAGATAAGAAGCACGTTGGATCACGTTGTCCCAGATCCTCAGGCGTCCCGCCACCAGCTGTGCTCACAGAGACAGCCGCACCCCTCCTACTCATCAGTTGTAGATAAAGTTGAACCTATAAAACAAAGTGAGATTGTGGATTACACAATTTCCCACACATTTTCCAATAAAATATATTTGACTCGTCTATTTGTAAATGTTCTTTGCAGTTAGATCACAGCAAAGAACATCACACACACATTCATGCTAAAACTTGAAAACTTCCATTGTACACAGAAGGTGTATGTATAGTGCACAATAAATACCTTCAGCTTCGGCACATCAAGTATCTGTGAAACCAGTCATTATAAATTACTTGATTGTCCAAAGACGCACTGCCGTTGATTAAAACAAACCGATTTGTATTTGCATGATTTCAGTCTGTGTGACAGTAAAAAAATGGATTGTTTCAGTGTGAACAAATAAACAACAAGTAGAAGTCACAAACCTGCTCAGCAGCTGCGGTAGACTGGAAATGATCGGTCCGTACCCGGGGGCGTTGTCATATAATTCAAACAATGGTGCCGCCACCAGTTTATAGTTCTTTGGGACTGCAAACAGAGCTGCACAAACACGAAGCACGGATTCCTTGTACTCATCGATTGATGAAACGATGCTCAAAAAACCACAGCAGTGACACACCAACCTTTTTCCTGCAACTGAACCAGAAACAGCTTCTTATGCTCCTTGGGTTTGGTGATGTGAGCTGGAATGTAGGGATACTGCAAAACACACAAGTTCACATCAGCTCGCGGAAAGGATATCTGCTGTAACAGCCGACCGACATTTTACTGAAGCTGCAGAGAGCATGACAAAGGCCTCGTTCAGGTAAAAACCTCACATATCTGACTTGTTTGTCCACATGTTCCTAACGTCAGCTTTTGTTAGTGTCGGTCTGAATGGCACAAAACAGATTTGTTCAAATTGAACTCGACCAGGTCATGTTCATGTGTCTGACTTTTACATACATGAAGTGAGACAGACCATCAAATATAAACAAGGGATGGAAAAAAACATGGCCGACTATCACTAGCTCCTGAGTTTGTCCTGCTCCAAATACGCGACAAATTCACACCGCCTCAGGGTGTGAACTGTGAATGCTGGAGTTTGATGCATTTTAATTAGCATGTGAACAACTCACCTGTGGAGGTTCAAAGTTTGGGCGCCACCAGTTGCCGATACAGTCGTCAATCACCCAGTCCTGTTTGACGCCATCCTGGCGCCCAAGGATCTGACATCCAGAGGAGAACACACATGAAAAACACAGAAACAACAAGAGAGGGAGTCTGAACAAGAGTCCTGATGTATCCACCTCTGTCATCAGCCGTTTTAGACCTTCCACCTCGTCTTCTCCAGGACTCAACTCTCCACCAGGTCTGCGGGGCAGAAACTATACATCAGACGACGAACCTCTGCTGCTTCCCACCAGCCTCTGAACATGAAATCCTCACAGTTTGAAGAAGGTGGTTCCCAGCTGCAGGAGTAGGACATGTGGCAGCCGGTGTTCGTGGACAATGAGGACGCCTTCCACCGTCCTCCTCATTCCCATCTTATCAAACTCCTCCCGCATCCGCTGGAACCTAGCTGCCACCGAGCTGTCTTTCTCATACAGCGGCTCCTTGGTGCCAAACGTGTAGTTGGTGAGGGGATATCTACACACAGCAAACATGAATTAGTTTGCAGGCTAAACGACGAGTTTCGATTGTAACTGCAAATTTAGAAAAAAAACCCCACAATTTAGAAACTAAATTCCTGTGTTAAAAATATATAATGAAATACTCTTTGTTAATTCCTCAAGGAAATAATGTGGTTTCTTAATCAAAAGCCAATTAGCAATGATCTCGACAAAAACGGTAAACTACGTTCGTTCAGGACTTTATTAAAAGCCATAAAAAAGACGTAAATATAAATGTATATTTAAAAAGTCTGACCAGCCAGAAAATGTATTTATTACTATTATTATTAACATATATTCCTAGATGGGAATCCCAATGAGCGAATCAGTCGAATCACGCAGTTTTCAGTTTGCGTGAGAGAGACTCACAGGTTGATGGTTCTCTCCAGAGTCAGGGGTTTCGCGGGGCCTCCCATGTATTTGTTCCCGAACTGAACGGCCCCTCCGCGCGGCCAGCCGGCGGACGAGCGACTGGGAGGAACGACCGACATGTCCAACGCGTTCGCGGTGGAAGTTGGAATTAAACCTTAACGCAGACGTAAATAAGCCGGGCTCGGTGAAATGGGTGAATATCACGGTGAATTCACAGCAGCGCAATGAACAATCCACAACAATCGCGGCGACTGCACCGACGACGCTTCCTTCGGCCTTCGCTTCCGGGTGAATGGTGTTTTTCTAGGCAAAGTTGGCGCCAGTGCCCCCTGCTGGGTAGGATGGTAAACGACGGTTCAGGTACAGTGTTTGTACTGTATGACCGGTAATGCTTTCCGTGTTATGTTCATAATTGCATGATGTGTGTGTGTGTGTGTGTGTGTGTCCTTCCTAAACCATCCAGGCTTTTAAGGTATCTTTGAAGGTTCATTCGTTCAGTCATCCAGTTTATGGCATTTTGCTGGGTTAACTTGAAGGCAACGTGAAGACGTTTCTCCACTCATCCAAAAAGCTTCTTCACTACTGAGCTGACACTGGTCAGATACTGGTCTGTGCACCTCAAAGTTGAGGTTCCTGTTCTATCTGAAAAGTTCAGAAAAGCCAAGCGCTTCCTACTGAAATCCTCACATGTGAACTGAATGTTAGGGTCCACTCCATGTATGTGTTCTGTAAAGGCTTCAACCTCCTGAGTATCGATCTTGAGCAAAGTGCCGTGCACGTAGCTGGCCCGATGTGTGGGTGTAGTTCCTCTGAAGGAACGTGGCGCCTTGTTCTCAACTTCTTCCACAACGTTTTCCACAATGGGAGATACTGGGGAGCCCATCCACATCCATGATTCATGCACATAGTCATGCACGCTTAATGTGATGTGATCTGTTCCCTACCAGAGGTGCAAGAATGCTCACCAAGTGATTATCAGTGTTGTAGGGACTGAGTTGATGCTGCTGATGATTGGCTTTAGTGGGGCCCCGTCCTACTGGGTCTCAGGGAGGTTGTAGATGCGGGGGTAGCGTCTCCTGGGTACAAGAGGTATTGACTTCAGGAGAAGGCTGACTAACTTCTTCTTGTACTTACTGGTGGGATCCTGCTTCAATGCTTTGTAAGTGGAACCCTTGCTGAGGAGGCCATTGACTTTGTCATGGTAGTTTGTGGTGTTTAGCAAACCTGTATGCTGGAAGCAGGTGATGTCCGGAAGACTTCAACAGAGGGAGCCCCACTCAGACCTGTCATCGGCAGCATCAACTCAGTGTAACTTTAGTGTAAATGAACCACTATGTATTAAATATCTCACAGTATTTTTTTGTTTGTGACTGTATCCGTCACTCTGACAGAACTCTCTTTTTGTCTCCGTTGGTTTACTGGACCAGCATCAATGTTACGATACGCAAAACATGAAGAATCGACTGAGGATTCACCTCAGGACCTGGATGGCTGAGAACCTTCACAGCCAGTGCAGCACAGCTACATATCTTATTGATTTTACTCGTCCGTAGGCACATTTCTCTTGAACCGAACGACTAATTCCAAACACAGTGTGTGAATCAGCCATGAATAAGCTCTACCTCCCCCCAGCAGTCGTGACAAGAGAGGAATCTTCGTTACAAACCTGCGCAGAGAGGGTCCAAATGTTTCACAGCTCAATATGATCTAAAGCTAAATATCACATGTGTTTGTGCAAATACACCATTTTATTTCCAAACTACCAGAAATCAAATGGAACCTAATTTTTCACATGTGACTCTTCCCTTCTCGTTCAGCTTTTTCTATTCCTCATTTTCCGATGGAAGTTCAGAGTTTGCTCACTTGTTAAGACAATATATATACGAGGTCTCCATGACAACTGAACAAACTTCCTTAGCAGTGTACGAAACCATGAGGTTTCACGTTTTCTCTCCGAAACAAACGGATGACAAGAATCAAGAGGGAAGTCTCTCAGTTCAATATTCCATTTAATAGTCATAACTCTGTTTTCCATCTATTGTAAACATGTTTCTTTAAACACAGTAGTTGTCTTATGGTACATAATCATACGTGCAATGCAAACTTCAAACATAAGTTAAAAAAGGACAAAGACACCGTTGGATTTGTCGATTACATCACACCAAGGGGATCTCAGTTCTTTGGTCCAGTGGCCCACCAGCTGGTGTGCTGCTGTGGTGTGGTGGACTTTACTGTGGCCTCCGCTGCCTCCGTCACAGTAGTTGGTCCCGGATTTCTTAACTTGTTGACTTACTTTTCATCCCCCGACTTCACATTCTGACGCTCCGTCAGTGGCTCTGTGCTGAACAAAACGTCCGCTTTAGCTGATGCAGGTGCAGACGTCCTCTCTTGTGTCGTCGTACTGACTTCTTCAAGTTTTACGTCCTCCTCCTGTGCCTCTTTCCTCGACACTTCGCCGTCGACCACAGTCGCTCTTCCCTCACCATTCCTCTTTTCATTCCGAACATCCTCAGCTTTCTTGTTTTCATTTTCCTCAGCTCGTTCACTCTTCTGGGCCAACTTCACCACAATCTCTGCATCGGCTGTTGAAAGAGTCAATGTTCAGATATAAATCCACCGATATAAATGCACATTGTAAAAGGAGAGAAACCCATTCATTCAGTTCCATGAGTTTACAGTACCTGGGTCCTGTGCTGTCGGTGCCAGACTGGCTCTTTCCTCCGTGTGTGTCTGTAAACCGTTCACCTGGCCCGGACCGTCCTCCGAGTGCAACGGACTGCTGGTTGCATGGTGAGAAGTAGCACTTTCATTATCAGTCACAGGGAAACTAGAGATAATTGATGTGGGTAAAGAGCCGGCAGTGTCGGAGGGGGGTGGGACTGCGTCGGCTGTGATCAGAGAGCTAATTGCAGCTACACCGGCCTTGGCAGTGGTGGTGGAGTCGGTAGGGTTGGTCTCACTGGAAGGAGTGGAGGGGACAGAGACGTCGGTGGTTACAGGGGGGGCAGGGTGCATGGAGTGAGTGGATGTGGGGCTGATGGTGGTGACAGGGGCGGAGGCGGCGGCGCTAGTGGTTGGAGGAGCAGCAGAGCCGAGGGTGGAGGAACTGGTAGCAGGAGCATCGGATGACGCTGGAACTGTAACTGTATCGCTTGAGTTTGGAGGCAAAGATGTCATTTTGGTGACTAGAGAAGATGACGCCACAAAGCCTGAGGTTAAATCATCAGGAGCCACAGAAGCCGAACTGGTGGTGGTGGAGAGGGGTGGAGAGTCTGATGGTATGGTGTCTGAAACTGTGGTGGAGACGGAAGAAGCTGTGACGATGATAGAAGCCGCTCCTCTCCCAGCAGCAGAGGCAGCTTCCACCGAGGACTGAGCCAAAAGATCTGCCACTGCTGGTGTGGGAACCGCGCTTTCGCTGTTGGGAGCAGAAACCGTTTCTATGGTGATGGTAGAAGTAGCTGCGGTGTTTGTCGGTGAGCTGGAGGTGACAGAGGGGTTGAGGGTAATGGACTCAGATGTAGTGGAAGTAACAGGGTGCTCTGTGGGCGTAGCGCTGGTTGTCTGTAAGGTGGAGGTGGGCAGGTCGGTGGCGGCAGAGTCAGCGGCGGCAGCTTTGCTGTCAACCTCGGTCACGTTTGTAGGCATCACAGCCCCTGCTTCACTGTTAGTAGGGTCAGTGCAAATGTCGGAGCTGACGGGTGTTACAGTACTGGGGGGGGGGGCGGTAAAACCGGTGGAGTTGGAGTCTAAGATTGTCTGTCCACTGGGAGCGCTGGGGCCAGGGGACGCTGCACCGACTGCAGCGCCTGCGTGGGTGTCGCCCTCCTGCATGCGGCCGAGCTCGTTTTCAGGTGTGCTGCGGCCGGATGCTGTGGTGCCTGGAGCCGCTTTGATAACGGGCTTTGGCAGCAGAGCAGGTTTCCCAGTAGACTCGTGTGCTGATACGCTCGGTCTAATCTGATACCTTGTGTCTGAAGAAAAAACAAACACAAATGATTTAGCATGTCGCTGTGAAAGAGTCTGTCTGTGTTTTTGTGTACTTCTTTTCACCTGATGATGCAGACATGGTTCTAGGTTTTGCTGGGGGCGGCTCCGTTTTACTGTCGATGATGGTGCCTGAAACCAGAGAATCCGATTTTAATCGCTATCATCTCAATAATGACACACAAGGCCGACGTGTTTCTGATCCCAGCTGACACAAATGGTAGCAGAGGTGAACCCCATCAGATCGTGGCACAAACCTTCAGATTCTGCCTTTTTCATCTCTCTCTCTGGATTCTATGTGAGCAAAACATGGATTCATTTAGAATGAATACATACCGATGTTGAATACTTCTGATCAGTTGAGATTAAAATATCAGGCCCACACACCTGCGTGTCTCCTGGCGGAGCTTTGGAAACACCGATCCGTTGGAGCATGAGATGGAGTTTCTGTTCAAAGCTATGTTGGCCTTCAAACTGTTTCTGGAAACAGCACCACGGAGTTTTAGACCTCTTTACAAACTTCAAGGAAATAAGACGTCACAACAGCATCACTCACCTTTCTGGCATTGGCGGTCCCCGCTGCTGATGACCCAGACAGCAGAATCAGAGACTGGGACTTCCCTTCTCGGAGCGCACGGCGGGGGGGCGCCGCCTCCCCCCGTAGCGCTGGTGCCCCAGAGACAGTTGTTTCCTGATCAGCTGATTCTCCGGGCCCAGCACTGGGGTTCTCCTTCTCCTTCTCTTTGTCATGTTCTTTCACTCTGTCTCTGTCCTTTTCCTTGTCGGCCCTGGCGGCCTCCCTGAGGGGGCGGATAAGATCAGCGATGGAGGCCTTCTTGGGTCGCCCCTCCTGGCTGGTCTCTGACTTCAGACCTCGTCTCTTTCTGAGGGTGAAGAAATCCCCGAGCTTCCTCCTGAGCGTTTTCCCCGCGGGCGGACAAGGAGTCGAGCTGGCAGGAGCCGGTTCGTGCACTGTGATGGACTCCTCATCCTCCTTTTTCCTATGTGAAGGGTACACGTGAGCTCACGGATCTGTGCCAGGTTGAGATGTTTTCGTTTGTTTGTTGGGGAAGAATCAATAAACGTCAGCGGTGATACTCACTGTGTGTCAGCAGGAAGTACTTTCTTGGTAAAGAACTCTTCAACTCCTTCGTCCACACGCCCGATAAGGTCAAGCACTTCATTTTCACTCTCAACTATCGTCTCCTATTATACAGAAAACATACAAATGATTAAACACTCCATGCAGCTGTAACTTCAGATTACATAACATGGAGCTCTACAAACCCACACACTCTTGTACTAGTGTTACTTCTTCCTCTATATGTGTGTTTCAGTTGCACCCCCCCCCCCAGAGTCAGTTGCCCAGTAACGTAAAATGGGGGGGGGGGGGGGGGGGTCACAGGATTTTACATGAGGAATGAAACAGGCTAGGTAACTCATTTCGCCATCATAGGCAATATGATACCAAAAGACACTGAATGATCCTGATGACGTTAATGTCCGTGTCCACAAGTCGCAATAAAAGCTGCAGAACACCAATTTAGCAGGAGTCATTGTTACATGATATCCTGTCGAGGGAATTGCCGGGATTTGTCTCCTGGCCTCAGGATCCAAGGGAGTGACTGCACGTCCACACGATGAGCTCAGAGGAAAATGGACATGATCACACTCTAGATTCTGATGGACAATCCTGTGAAAAAATTCAGCCTTTTTTCAGATTGAGACCAAACTACCACCTGCACTCACACGGAGCCATCATGCTGTTATTCACAGAAAATGTCACTCGGGTTTTCTTCAGACAGATGGTGACCAATACAAAGGCTCTGCCTCATTCAGCAGGGACCAGGCATCTTTACCGCTCCCCCTCCATCCTTCCCTTCCCCCTGCCTCTCCCCTCTGTACCCTATTACATCTCCCCTCTCTGCTTCCATTTTCTCTCTTCACACACACACACACACACTCACACCTTTCCCTCAGACTCTTGTTTCAAAGAAAACCCCTCTTTCATCCTCTGACACAGTACCTGCGGTTTGCTGGGGCGATAATTCAGTTTTTGTCGGTGAGGTCTCGGTCTGCTCTGGGTGTAGTGCCTGAGCGCTGGTCCGCCCAATGGCAGCTCCATTGGGGAGACACGGCACGTTGCCGTGGAGCTCTGTTGCCTGGGCTCTGTTGCTGAGGCACCGTTGCTAAGAGCTGAAGCAGCAGCAGTATGTAATGCCTCCACTGAGGTAGGAGGGGCCAGGCTTACCAGACTGACAGATATGACAACAGAACCTCGCCTTCTCAGCCCCCTCCTCTTCAGGAGGGAAACCATGAGAAAAAAAGATGCTAATAAAAGAAGAGGAGGGAGAAAAAAAAGATTGACTGCACTAAAACGTGGTTCATTTGTGCAGGTCTCACCGGTAACAAGCAAGGGAACAGAATCAAACTGCAAGAGAGGCTGAAATGAACAAAATGTCCTGGTGGTTATGTAACAAATTAATAATTTATTTTAAGATGCTCTGAAAGAGAAAGAGTTTTGTTATCAGAATTCAGAAATACTTTGTTAATCTAGGTTTGTTAAAGCAGACACTCATTAGGTTTCAAAATGTGAATGTACAGAAATGCTGTCTAAAGGCATAAGAACAGGTGACAAGAAACCACACGTTTGAGTGAAATGCTGAGAAATACAGGCGAATGTAGGACACAGCTCAAGTTTCTGTGAACAGTCCAAAACTGTAAAAATACACACAGTTCCATATCAGACTGATAACTTGAAGATTCATTAAATAATAAACTTAAATATTCAAAAGTAGCCCATTGGAATTCTGACATTTGGTCTCATAGAAATTCAAAATAAGGATAAATACAATTATAATAGCTACAAATATTCTATTGTATCATGAAAAAAACCCAAACGTGGCCACTTTTTTGTACTGAATTGGAGCTTCTGTATTCTTAGACATGGGTATGTATGAGTAAATTTATTTGTGTAACATTATGATGTACAATCAATATGATGAAATAATGACATAATATTATCAGAGGTACAAGGAGATACATATAGTCGTTATCATGAGACAGTACACTTGACTTTATGCTGCATGTCAAAGCCTTGAGAAGAACCAGACCTGTAAGGAAAACCTACCTTCCAAATGGTGCTGCCCTCTTGTGGCGCATTAATGTAATTTATTGTATGTACTTTTAAACATTGACTGTGTGACTGCTCAGGAAATCAGCAAATCAGACTCAGAAACAAGTTATATACCTGGTCAGTCATTCATCACAACAGTGATCTTTGACCTTCACTGCAGCTCATCTTCATCCTCCTTCTCCTCCTCCTCTCTGTAGACACGCCCACAGCTGAATTCAAATCTGGCGCCTAGGCCGCAGCTCGGCCACGCCCCTTCACTCAGCAGCTCGGGTCTGCGCATGCTCCGTTGCTCTTAACGGACGCCATTTTGTGTGAGGCCCTCTCTTCCAAAGCGGGAGAATATTACCAGCGCAACACACAGCCCGCACAGACGTCCACGGCTGACTGAAGCGAACATCCGCTGCAGACAGACCTCCGAGTGAATAAAACGAGAGAAAGAAACACTCGACGGTAAGTGAGTAGCAGACTTAGGCCGCGAACACGGAAACGTTTTTGTAGGAGCTGACGTCGGCCTCTAGGTGTCACGGTAGGGCTTAACGCTACCGGCTGGCGGGGGGTGTTTGTCTCCCTCTATCGTTGTCCAAAATTCACCAAATCCGTCTCTAAACTGTATCACATTGTCTCGGGCGAATGTTTTCGTGCTTTAAGGGTAGTATTTTGAGGTAATAGCTCGAGGATGGCATTGTTTATGTGAGTTTCTGATTTAAGTTTGTTAGGCCTGACGTCCATCTTATCGTGCCCTTTGTTTCCTGTTTTCAGACGTCCTCGCGCCTCGTAGTTAGTGAAGTAGCCAGCAAACACAAGTTCTTGTTTGTGGTCTGTAGGAACTGAGACACTTCATGAAAAGAGTCCATGATAGCTAAGTTATGACGTGTTCTTTTTAAGAGCAACACGTCTAACAAATGCGAGGAGCCTCTTTTAAAACATTCCTAGAGCCATGCAGCTTGTCACATGGAAACACGAATTTGCACTTTTCAAACGTCCACGTCGTTTCCAAACTCGTCTTCGGTCCCACCGCGTAGAGGAACCAACACGTTTGGGTTTCACACCCAAAAGATGTTTAGATGAAGTTGTCGTGAATACTCCCAGGCTTCCGCATATGCACAAAGTATCGTTGGCGTTAGTTCTAAAACTTGCTCCATGTTTTGTGGGCGAGCTGAAAAACTAGAGCATTAGTCTGACCATTACACGATAGAGAAACATTTCAGTCCGAGGAAAGTCTTCTGAATTCAAGTTTCTGTTTAGCGGTTAGCAGCTGTGCTGCACGTTTGTTCTGGTCGTAGAAAAAAACATCTTTCTCATTTGTGACGTTCTGATGCCCCCACATCCACATAAATCACCAAGTTTAAAATAGAATTAATTTTGGCCAGTATAGCTCCTTTTTTGTTTTTAATGTCATTAGCACAACCAAAAATTAACCTAATTTCAGGATTACTAAAAGTTCATTCACGTTCAATATGTCTAAATCTTTAGAGTGTTGGTTGGCCCGTTGCCATGGAGGGCGAGGTTGTTTCCATGGAGACTGCCCATGCTGCAACCCTGGCTCCGGATGGGAAGGTCCTGCCAGAAAGCGGAGATGCGGTGATTCAAGGGGCAGCTGGAGCTGCACAGACTGTGGATGTGACCGGTAACATGGAGATGATGGTGATGGATGCTCTTGATCCGACTCTACTGCAAATGAAGACCGAAGTGTTGGAGGGTGCCAGCACAGTGACTGTTACTGGTGGAGACGAGGGTCAGATCATCACGCTACAGGTTTGAAGGGGACATGGGTTTAGCTCATTATTGTTTTCTGTTGATTCATTTCATTTTCTTGTTGAGTTAAAGGGTTGCTTTTCTCTACAGGTGGTGAATATGGAGGAGCAGGCAGGTGCTGCTCTAGGTCTTGGCCAGCTTCAGCTGGTGCAAGTGCCAGTTACAACAACCTCCGTGGAGGGGCTTCAAGCCACATATGTTGATGCATCATCAGCTAACAAGGACATGGAGCCAGTTATATGTCACACCCTTCCATTGCCTGAAGGTTTCCAGGTATGAATTGGTCTGGTTTTGAGAACACACTGGAATAGTCACTATTTTAGATAAAGGAAAGGATGTGTGTCATGTTTTATTTAGGTGGTGAAAGTGGGTGCTAATGGAGAAGTTGAGACCGTAGAGCAGGAGGAGCTCCAGGCAGTCCACGAGGAGCTTCAAGGTACACAAGTTGAAGAAGAGGAAGAGGAGGAAGAAGAAGCAGCAGCAGAACAGGAGCCCCATGAGCCTCAGCAGGACGACCCCGAATGGCAGAAGGACCCAGATTATCAACCCATTACCGCTATCCGCAAAGGAAAGAAGGGGAAGAAGAGCCGCTTGCGCTATGCAGAGGGTGATCGCGACATGGATGTTTCTGTGTATGACTTTGAGGAGGAGCAACAGGAGGGTCTGCTGTCAGAGGTCAATGCCGAGAAGGTTGTTGGCAACATGAAGCCTCCTAAACCCACCAAAATTAAGAAGAAAGGCAAGTGTTTGGTGACGTGTTGAAGGTGCAAACGCTCTGTTACACTGATGACAAGTGTTTTAAATGTACCGTGTACCTGTCCTACTGTCCAGGTGTGAAGAAGACTTTCCAATGCGAGCTGTGCAGCTACACCTGCCCACGCCGCTCCAACTTGGACAGACATATGAAGAGCCATACGGATGAGAGACCACATAAGTGTCACTTGTGTGGAAGGGCATTTAGAACAGTCACACTGCTGAGAAACCACCTAAACACACACACAGGTATGTCAGTGATTCCCATCCGTCCATACACAGGAAGCTGATGATGTGCCTCGTGTGATGTCCTTCTTATTTCTCTTTCTCAGGAACGCGACCACATAAATGCACAGATTGTGACATGGCGTTTGTGACCAGCGGAGAGTTGGTGCGCCATCGCCGCTACAAGCACACCCACGAGAAGCCATTCAAATGCTCCATGTGTGACTATTGCAGTGTGGAGGTAAGTTGTTTGTCATGGTCACATCTTCTCAGTCTGATCCCGTCGTTTCAGTGCCACTGCTCACGAAGTCATGTCTTCAGTCTCTGCCATATTTATACCTTCATTTTGTTTGTCTTTTCCTAGGTGAGCAAGTTGAAACGGCACATCCGCTCTCACACTGGAGAGCGACCCTTCCAGTGCAGTCTGTGCAGCTATGCTAGCAGGGACACGTACAAGCTGAAAAGACACATGAGGACACATTCAGGTGAGACAGATCATCTGTCTCGTTGTTTTGAGATGGTTCATTTCCAGAGTCTGTCATTAACTGTTCATTCTCCTTCCTGGTTCAGGTGAGAAGCCCTACGAGTGCTACATCTGCCATGCCCGTTTCACACAGAGCGGCACCATGAAGATGCACATTCTGCAGAAACACACAGAGAATGTGGCAAAGTTCCACTGTCCACACTGTGATACTGTCATTGCACGCAAGAGTGACCTTGGTAAGTTTGTGTGTGTGTGTGTGACACAGACCACATGTTACATTCCCTGTTTCAGTCTTTAGACTGTGAAAGCAGAAGTCCTGGGAAGAAAGTTCCTTTTGGTGATTGTGTAACTGAAACAGCAAAATAACTCCAGGCTGCGTGTTTGTGGCTTTGGTGATGAAATGGATCTGAATATTGTAATACACATCCTCACAGTGGAGAACTGGAACATTCTGTATCAACTGACTTTAAAATCCTCACAGTAATGTGAATGGGCCTGTTCATTTGTCATGAAATCTGTCTGCTGTGTCTTGGATACAACCTCACGAACGACCTCCATCTGTCTCTGTCCAGGTGTTCATCTACGGAAGCAGCACTCGTTTATCGAGAAGGGAAAGAAGTGTCGTTACTGCGATGCTGTGTTTCATGAGCGATATGCTCTCATCCAACACCAGAAGACCCACAAGAATGAGAAACGTTTCAAATGTGACCAATGTGACTACTGCTGCAGACAGGTATGCGTCGTCAAGAGTATGGAACACTTGTGCTTTGTTTGGTTGGTTTTTGGGCGCTAACTGTCTGGCCCGTTGCCTCACAGGAACGCCACATGATAATGCACAAGCGCACACACACAGGGGAGAAACCTTTTGCCTGCAGCCAGTGTGAGAAGACTTTCCGGCAGAAGCAGCTTCTGGACATGCACTTCAAGCGCTACCACGATCCCAGCTTTGTTCCCACTGCGTTTGTCTGCAGCAAGTGCAGCAAGACGTTCACCCGCAGGGTACGACTGATCGCTGAGCTTCACCTCACACGTCCACATGCGAGTTCTTCCCCCTGGAATGCAACGGTTTTTTGTCTGCGTTTCACAGAACACCATGCTGCGCCACAGTGAAAACTGCACAGGTGAAGTTGTTGTGGAGGAAAACGGAACTCCGCCCAAAAAGAGTCGCCGCGGCAGGAAGAGGAAGATGCAGACCAGGAGGGACGATGACGACGACGATACAGGTACGGAGCACATGCTGCTCTCATGCGTCTTCACAAGCATCATGTGATGCTAATGTCATACTCATTGTCTAATACTCAGAGCCAGAACTTGATGAGGTTGACGAGGACGAGGAGGAGGATCTCTTAGGCGAGATTGAGGTGGAGCAGGCCCCACCGGTGGTCCCCATCGCCGCCCCAGAGGAGCCACCAGTCAAGAGGAAGCGTGGTCGGCCCCCAAAGAACAAGCCAGACGGTGAGGATCAGACTTCCACGCTCGTCGTCCGTCTTTGTTCTCAACCGTATACAGCAAAGCAGACATATGTGCTAGAAAAATCTGAATTAGTGATGTTTAAAACGACATGCTCCTGACCTGTGGAAACGAGATTCGATCACTGTCAGATCTTGGAGCGGCAATGACCTCCAGGAAAAAAGTCAGAGCTTGTTGGAGTTACTGCAGTAACAAGAACCTTGAAGTACACTTTATTAATTTCAAGTGAGAGATTCACTTCAACAACCCACACAGAAGTATAAGAAGTAACATTCATGACAGGGTAGGACCTCTGAGTAGGGTACGGTTCAGGGTCTGCATCAGTTCAACGCAGAAGCATGACTAGGGTTTCTCCGGGAAGAATATATGCCAACACCTCAGCAGCAGATACTGACCTGAGCTTCTTTTGACAGCGGCTGCAATCATCCGTGTGGAGGACGAGGCCACTGGAGAGGTGGATGACATCATTGTAAAGAAGGAGGTTGGAGCTGAACAAGACTACCAGGAAGAGGATGCCCCAGAGGAGGTGGTGGTCGGGGAGGGGAATGCAACCATTCAAATGGAAGAGTTGTCCCAGGCACAGGAGATGCAGCTGACGGAGCCCCCGCCCAACGGGGACATCACCCCTGAGATGATTCTCAGCATGATGGACCGGTGATGGATGCAAGCCTGTAACACCCCCCCGTCCCCCCTCCCGGTCCCCATCTAATTGGTGGTATGTAGGGTTCCAAACGTGCGGCTCCTGCAGAGAACAAAAAAAGCATCACTTGTAATTTAAGTTTGTTTTTTAATCATGTATTGACTTGGAACAGTGAAACAAATTTTAACATGGATTTAACGACAGAAAAAAGCATCTCAGATTTGAAATTTCTAGGTGTGGGTGTGGCTGTAATTCACCGCAGTATCGTTAACCTTCTCATGGTTGCCTTTGTGAGTATCTTTATGATGTGGAGAACGACACTGGCCAACTAGCAGAAATACAAAATGATCACCGGCAACACAATACAGTTTGTATATAACAATGGAAAATAGCTCTTGCTTAAATGTAGGCGGTGTGCATGTAAATATATAAAGGTGAACGCTGGTTCATCTGTCCTGGCGACACACCTCAGCCCTGTTTTTATTCTCCCAGGTGTGTACTTGTCACACCTGTAGAGTTGAAGTGTAAGTAGATGGTGGAGCAGCTGTCACACCACATCCACTGAAGAGCTGCGTTTCTCAGTTTGGATGAAGCTCCTCTCGACAAATTTGTAAAATATGACACTTGAATTGTTTTTTTCTGTTTAAGTTCTCTGAGCAGCAGATTATGGAAACAACAAAACAGCAATTTGATGTCACTGGAAACGTTTTCTGTCCAGAGACAACAGGGCAACTCTTGAGGAAGATAATGTTATTGCAACGAATTACAAAGAACTGAAATATTTTGAATATTTTTATTTTTTTTGGTTTCTTTGCTGTGGTTAGTAAACCCTATTTTAATGCCTTTGCTAGTTTATAAAAGCCTCTAGATTGCTTCCTTTATGGCTCTCTGTTGCTTCTGTAACACCTTTAGATGATTGCATATGTACTAAACCTTGTCATTGATTTATGTGCAAGGACAAAATGTTTGCTCCCTTATGTAACCATTCCACTTTGGGTTGATGTTTTCCTCTTTGTACCACTGGCAATGCTACGCAACCGCTTGAATGACATTTGAATAACTGGCGGATGACTACAGATGTATGACAGTACAACCAATAAAAAGTAGACATGGCGGGTGAACTTTTTTTTTTTTTCTGTACCTGTGATGCTCCAAATGACTCCCTCTCAGATGTTTCAGTTTTAGGTAGGACACACCCTCTAGTGGTAGGGCTTCACAGAAATAACAGAAACCGTACAGACAACGGCCTGTGTATTTCGCCTGCAAACAAACCTAATTAAATGGAGGGTCTGATACTAAACGCCCCCCGTTTCTATAGCAACTAAACTGAGCTGAACATCGTCCTGGTGGTTACATATGTAGATGTGTAACTAGATATGTAGACGTTAACTATTCGTTTACATCTCTGGTAAGGACAAACGGATTGTGGAAAGGAATCAAAAGGGGGTAAAAAAAACCCCGTCGTGCTTGGCACGTGACTCGTCACATGAATGTCGGTCACGTGAGAAGTTTTAAACCCAAAACTGCTGTTAATTACAAAACCATTTCCCCAAAATAGCCGCCCCCCCCAAAAAACACAAACACCCAGCTCATCAGGTCTTTCATAGAACAGTCATTCATCTGATATAAGATG
The DNA here is from genome assembly GCA_901007665.1 of Aeoliscus strigatus. Taxonomy (NCBI): domain Eukaryota; kingdom Metazoa; phylum Chordata; class Actinopteri; order Syngnathiformes; family Centriscidae; genus Aeoliscus; species Aeoliscus strigatus. The sequence goes on along the minus strand of CAAKHB010007988.1, from coordinate 196,132 downwards.
TGTCTGTTGTTCCAAATAAAATGAGACACTATGCGAGGAGACTCCAACCCACCATTACCTTTGTTTCTACATGTTTCCGAATTACTCAGACCGACACTTCAACTGAAACAAAGTTTCTCCAAACACTCTGAGAAAAGCTCGATCTCAGTGCTTCCGGTAGATGTAGGTTTCTGAGTGAATCCAGCTTAACCTGATCTGAAAACTCGTGGTCAAACGGTCCTTGGACCAGCCGCACGCGACGGACCGAGCCGACGTCGGTCGAGGCAGATGTCGCTGTTGTTTCTTCTTCCTCCACCTCGGAAACAACATGTCTGTGTTTTTCCGTTGGATTCGCAGCGTCGCCAGCGTAGCGGCTGGGGAACAGTGACAGACTGAGGGACATCCTTCTCCTCGTTGCCACAGCAACTAACGGATATTCGGCTTCCTGTTGGAAAAGAAGTGTTTCAAAATAAAAGCATTTCAATTAAACGTACGTCCAAATATTACGCAGGCAAACGGATCTCAAACCTCCTCCCCTCTGAAAACTCGGAGGGCTGTTTTTTTTTATCCCAAATGTCTTAATCATTTGCTGAACTTGTGTGCGTCAAAAGAATCTAGAAGAACTTCATTTTGGAAATATTACGCTTTACAGTTCGTTTGAAACTTTGTTTCAATGTTGAAAAAAATCACATAAAAGTAAAACTAAAACAAAATTGAAATGTCCAACTTATTTTTGAAACTCTTATGTGTTCACCGTTTGATTTGACCTAATTGTCTTGACTGGATCCGACAACAGGGACAGACGTACACAGTCTGTGTGTTCTATTGGTTAAATCACTCATCTGTGTCTCTGCAATAACTTTAACACCTGTAATGTTTGGTATCCACTTATAATCTATTCTTGGTTGTTATCCGTAATTTGCTGAAGATGTCAGAACAGTGTTTTTTTCTGCTCATCAGGAGTCGCACTGGCGCTTTTACTGTGAAAACCATCCTCCGGAAGTCCATTTCGGTGCTTGTGGACGCGAAAAACTGCGAAACCGAGAAGGACAGCGCCCAGAAGAAGTGTGGAAGTGTGCGGAGCATCGTGTGGAAATGGGCATGGGCTCGTTGTCTGCGGGCTATCGGACATTTAAACGAAGGTAGGACCGTTCACGTTTACCGACAAGGTCACTGCGGGGGTCCCACGGACGCTTTTCCCTTCGTGGGCGACGAGAAGTTGCGCGGCTGGGATGTTGTTGGGATCCATCCGCCAGCTCGTCGACTCGTTATTTCCCGTTTCTTGCGGTTCGCTTGTGTTTCTGCTGAGTTGTGGACCCGGGGCCTTCACGGAGGAGGAGGAGGGGGAGGTCCTGGAGGTTGTAGTTCGGCCGGGACCAGAACCAGGCGCCCCGTGGCCTGCGTGGAACTCCAGGCGTTGGAGACAGATCTGCCTCGACCCAACTTCGCTCCATCCTCCTCCCGGCGGCTGCGGTGGATTTGTCCCGCCCGGTGGCCTGCTGCAGCCGGCCGGAGCCGCTGGGTCACTGCTGCCCGGTCAGAGCCGCTGGTTAGCTAATCCACTAATCTGGAGGAGAGAGAGGTTGTGTTTTATTGTTACGTTATTCTTCGTCCTCCGCATCCTCTCTTCGACACACACACACACACACACACACACACACACTCACACAATAACACTCTCTCTCGCTCTCTCTCTCTCTCTCTCTCTCTCACACACACACACACACACAATGAGACAGACTCACACTCTCCCTCACGCACACACTCATACACTTCACACGTATAAGTTCAATAACACAAACTCTCTGTGTCTCTCTCACACACACTTACAATGAATGAGACAGACTAACTCTCTCCCTTACGCGCACACACACACACAAACACACACACACACACACAAACACACACACACAAACACACACAAACACACAATAACACCGACTCTCGCTCTCACACGCACACATCCACATCCACCCACTCTCACACGTGGCCCATGAAAACCAGCTGGATGTTTATATGTTGGGATGAATCTGTCCCTTCATTTCACGTCGTTGAACAATCAGGGTTCTGACTTTGACACCAAACGTACTCATGGGTGTCGACCGTAGAAACAGTCCTTGTGAGACGTGCCGCTGTCATGAACGGCTGCTACATGTGTGAGTGTGTTTGTGCCCTAACACACTGTGTGTGTGTGTGTGTGTGTCTCTGCTGGCATGAGGCTTCTTAAAGTCTTGTGAGGTGATTGAAAACAGTGTCGTCTTTGTTCGTTCTGCCAGCGGAGGATTAATCCAGCTAATGATCTCTGATGGAAGGAAGGGGATTGGGTCAGATGGGCCCATCTGACCCAAAGGAAACGGGCTGATTGTCGGCACTAAAAACGACCTGCAGAGTGTGTTTGTGTGAGACCACCAGGTCCATGTGTTGTGTCTGAGCTGGTGTCGTACCTGTGCAGGTCAAAGTTCAGCTCGTGTGTGGTATCTGTGTGTTTTATCCATCTCTCTGCTGCGGCACCGTCTCTTTGCCATGTTACAACTCTGACCACCGGCGGTTTAATCCTCTCAGATTAGCTCTCGAACCGTTTCCTGCTCCAGCGTACCCCAGTGCCCGGCTCCTCGCCTTGCGGACGGGGAACGTGGAGACAGCAGGATGTATGAAGTGTGACGGTTCAAGATAACATCTGTTTGTTTGTTTCGACCCTGTTGGGTCAGTGTGAAGTCTTCGGCCACAGAGCTCATGTGCTCATCGGGGGCTTGGCTCTTGCTGGACAGATTTACTTTGGTTTAAAACCATAATCTCTTTTGTGAACAGCTGAGTTGAGGGTTGAGCCACGACCCTCGTCCACCAGCAGCAGTTTGTCACAGTCGAAGAAAGGCTGCTTTAGTTTTCACACATGGCAGGAACAGTTTGATATTCTTCAGCCAAACGTCTGTGTAGAATTTCCTGTGGAGTCGACTATGAGACTTCCTGTGCTGTGGTGTGTGTGTGTGTGTGTTGGGGGGGGGGTGGTGCGGCTGGAGAAGGAGGGAAGGAATGGGAAGAGAAGCCCGAGTCAACCGCGCTGCCTGCCACTGTCACTGCTGCTCGCTGTGAGTTTGTCGCTCTCGACAGAAACAGAACAATGTCGGTGAACCAGTGTTTGTTTCCCTCCGTCCTCATGAGGTAGGAGCCCCCAAAGGGTCCTTCCAACCTCTGACGCAGCTGTTTTGTATAATTACAGGACTCGTCCTTTGGAGTGTTAGAGCCACAGCACTGCAGTGACCGGTCCAAACATGAGCCAGTAGAGACAGAGTCTCTGTCAGCAGGTGAGGTTTGTCACCATGACCCGTCTGTTCTGTGTGCTCTTTGTGGCCGTCAGGTCTAAGAAACGCGGGTTTCTCTTCCTCTCTCTGCCGCCCAGCACTGTTTGATCCCAGAGAAACGTGCCTTGTAAGGAAGCAGGATGTTCACAGGCTCCACCAAACTGCCCCCCGCCAAAACCCCCCAGCCAGAGCGGCTGGATGAAGTCTACGCTGCCTTACGCAGAGGATTACAGTGAGTCAGCGCCGCTCCGGCTCGGTGTCGGCGGGGACAGCGGGCGGCTGACGGCCGTGTGTTTTTGGTTGTCAGGTCGTACCTGCAGGTCCACCAGCTGGAGCTCGACAGTCTCGGTCAGCAGATCAGAGAGAACAAGAGGAACGGTCGTCTGGTGAGAGCCGGCGCGGTCAAACCCGCCCCACCGGTATCAGCTCGTCTCTCTGTGGACGTTGTTTGTGATGCTAAATGTGTGATTGTGTTCGCAGGGTTCTTTGTACGAGCAGGACAAGGTGAGTTTGACCCCCAGCCCCTGGAGAACCTCGTCGGTGCTGGAGACCGCTCAGTGTCAGACTGTCTGTGTCTCTGTTTGTAGCAAGTGAAAGCCATCGAGAGGTTCATGCGTCGCCTGGAGTTCCACCTCAGCAAGGTGTGTGTGTGTGTGTGTGTGTGCGCTTACTGATGACGTCCATTAAACTGACACTTGTCTTTGCGTCACGTAAAGACAAGTGATACGTGATGTCATGTATGTTTATTGTGGTTGTAACGTTCGTAGATCCAGTGATTGTCGCTCAAACTAATAAAACAACAGTGAGCTGGTTCAAATTGAGCTCTCAAGCTGCGTCATCACTGCCCCCTTGTGGCCCGGAGGACTCAGTTAACTGCTGCTCGTGCATGAGCGTTAATATCTAGTAATATTTAATATAATTTACTTATTATGATAATAATAATGGTCGATGTTATTTGTAAAGTAATCTGAGTGCTACACGTGTAAAAACATAATAGAACCAAGTAAAACAGCAGCAAAGTTTAAAAGAGTAAAAGTGCATCGTGAACAGTTAAATGTGCCATGTTTTTAGAGTTTTCTCTGGAGGATGTCGGCTCAGCTTGTTTGTCTGTGCTGCCGCATTGCACACAAGCGAGCCTTCTGGTACGGCCGCGGCTTCTTCCCACTTCAGGGACCCCATTGGACATGAAGGTCCAGGCTGTAGACGAACACGTGAATACTGGCGTTCATATTGTGTAGGGCCATTAAGACTACTCAAAAGAGGATAAACAAAAGTAGATCTGAGGAACTCAGCTACAGCAGGAAAGACCGCAACAAATACAACTTAAAAAAAGTAGAACTCAGTGTCTGAGCATGTTTCCAGAATAAATTACAAATATAGTATCGTGGTGCAGATTCCTAGATTTGTGGAATGTGTATGAGCAGAGAAGGTGGATGAATAAGATGAGAATAGAATGTGTGTCTGCTCGTCCAGGTCGAGGAGCTGTACGACGCCTACTGTATCCAGCGGCGGCTGCGAGACGGAGCGAGTAAGATGGTGGCGGCGTTTAACTTGGCCACCGGCAGCAGAGAGGCCAGAGAAAGTCTGAGCGAAGCCAACAAGGGCTTCAGGGAATGTACGGAGGTAAGAGCTGACGTCCACGCGTTGAAAAATCACATGACCCCGTGATGTCCAATCCCCCCCGTCTCCGCAGCACATGTGCTCGCTGGAGAGCGAGTTGGAAAGTCACATGGGAGAGTTTCACGTGAAGATGAAGGGTGAGTGACGTCGGTCGGACCCTCTCCTCCCGTCTGCCGCCGTCGTCTCATCTCTGTGCGTTTGTGATGTTGCAGGTCTGGCTGGCTTCGCTCGTCTGTGCGCCGGGGACCAGTACGAGGTGAGAGACACATGACCGGCCTGAGGAGCTGAGGGGAGCGGGGAGGGTGGGG
>CAAKHB010007988.1:177720-190906 GCA_901007665.1 Aeoliscus strigatus | reverse complement strand
GGGGGGGGGGGGGGGGGGGGGGGGGGGGGGGGGGGGGGGGGGGGGGCTGAGGAACTTTATAATATTCAATCAGTGGTCATTCTGAGGGGGGGGTAAAGCTGAAACTGACAAATAAATGCTGAAGTGGCCAAGGTTGAGAAATAAATATTAGATAAAAGTATGAATAAGATATGAGTGTGTACATCTGAAATGGTAGATAAAGTCAACTATCCATCTATAGATGACGTGAATGTAGGTGTTTTATCCGTAGGTGTTTTATCCGTAGGTGTTTTATCCGTAGGTGTTTTATCCGTAGGTGTTTTATCCGTCTGTGTTTTATCCGTCGGTGTTTTGTCTGTAGGTGTTTTATCTGTAGGTGTTTTATCCGTAGGTGTTTTATCCGTAGGTGTTTTATCTGTAGGTGTTTTATCCGTAGGTGTTTTATCCGTAGGTGTTTTATCCGTAGGTGTTTTATCTGTAGGTGTTTTATCCGTAGGTGTTTTATCCGTAGGTGTTTTATCCGTCTGTGTTTTATCCGTCGGTGTTTTGTCTGTAGGTGTTTTATCTGTAGGTGTTTTATCCGTCGGTGTTTTATTTCACATGTCGTCACTGCAGCGGGTCACATGCTCTGTTTTTTCCACCTTAGGTCTTAATGCGCTACGGTCGCCAGCGCTGGAGGCTACGAGGGCGAGTGGAGGTCAGCAACAAGCAGATGTGGGACAGTGAAGAGTACATCTTCCTGCCGCTCATCACGGAGCTGCTGTCGATCAAGGTGATGCAATCCGGGCTGTGTGTGTGTGTGTGTGTTGTGATTGTTGCGCGGTGTCCAGTGAGCACTGAGCCCCGACGACCTGTGGGTGGCGTCCTCAACACGTCGATTAGTGTTGCCGCGCACATGACTCGGTCACAGGATCTCCACTTGTCTCCCTCAACCCTCCTCTGTGTCGGTGTCAAATTCACCAAACAGGGATACGTTGTCCAATTGTCGGGGGCTATTTTCTGCAGAGGATGAATACGCGTGTTGTATTTATAGCAGCAGGACGATGGCTGTGGGTTTGGAGCACAATCGAAGTCAGCGATGGAAATATTTCACATTTGGTGTGATGTGTTGTTCTGTGAGAAACCACTGGAGGGCGATAAATATGTTCTTCGGTGAGGTTTCGGGGACTCCTACAGGTCTCACAGATGGTTTGCGTGTTTGCAGGTGACGGAGCTGAAAAGCCTGGCGAACCACGTGGTGGTGGGCAGCGTGTCGTGCGAAATGCTCGACCTCTTCTGCCCCCTGCCCCAGACGCTGGCTGTGGACATCAATGACCTGGGGACGGTGAAGCTGAACCTGGAGGTGACCTGGAGGTACCGCAGCACACACACACACACACGACAGCGTCACCCTTTACTTCGGCTGTGAGCTCCCGTTCAACCTCTCTTCTTTGGCTTCAGTCCCTTTGACAAGGACGACCAGACGTCGTCCACCAGCACCGTGTCCAAGCGTCTGCTGTCCAACCAGAGCCCCCCGGACACGCCCTCCATGCGGGAGCAGGTGTTCTATGTGAGTCGGCGTGGTTTCCTCTGTGTCCGACTGACTTCTGCCTGCTGTGTCGCCTTCATCTCACCGGCCTGTTCTTGTTTCAGCTGTTCCCCAACTGCTTTGTGTGTAGCGGTAGCACCGACGTGTGTGAGGATAGTGTCAGGTCCGACGGGTGTGGGGGGGGCCCGCCCGGCGCCGCTCCTCCGGTGAACGAAGGCGGTGGCGGGGTGTGTGACAGCGGCAGCTCGTACGAGCGGAGCTGCGGCCCCTGTAGTTGTCTGATAGTGGTTGAGTAGCAGCCCGTTGTGTCCCTCCTCTCTCCCCCCCCCCCCCACCACGATGAAGAAGGTGCGTCGAGGCGGCACCGGGCAGAGCCGCCGGCCGACGGGGGGGCGTTCCGCGACGTCGTGGCGGACGGGACGCGTCGTGAATTCAGCCGCACGGCGTCCACCTGTCGACAGTCGGTGTGTGGGACGTAGTTGTAGCAGACGTACAGTGAATGGATGGAAGGAGCTGAGACGATGATTGGGGGACGTCTAACAGAGGAATCAGTCCACCGCAGCTGAATGAGGAGTCTGTTAACACAGACGACTAGACGAATCCAGTGGTTCTCAAAGGGCTTTTTTTTTAATGAACCTTTGTGTTGGTCTACACACTCGAACCTCTGACGTCATCTCGACAAACACCCAGTCACTACGACGTTTGTTTTCATCCTCCAACCAATCACGTGTGAGACTGAATCGACGCCGGTGTCAGTTGGTTTGAGTGAAGACCACCAATGGAATCACTTCCTTTATTAACGCTCAAAAAAACAGTGTTCCGGCAGTAGTGGGGATGTTGACAGTGAATCCAGATGAAAAGCGCTGCTCGTTGTTTCTGGTCCCAGACCAGATGGGTGTGTGTTCTTCACAGACCTACTCGTCCGTTTGAGAACCGCTGCGTTCATCGATTAGTTGACGTATTTATCTCTAGTTTGTAACGACAGAACTGAGGTGCGCCCCGTCCGTCCGTCTCCTCACCGTGTCTCGTGTCGTCTCCAGTCTCTGCTGAAGCGACAAGGGGAGCTGGACAACGGCACCGTCTGGTCCAACTCCTCCGAGTCGTCCGACGACTCCTCCAGCCCGGCGCTGGCGCACCACGCTCAGCGGCTGTCGGCCGCCAACATGCTGCAAACCACTCTGACCGCCCAGCTGTCGCTCACGCCGCGCAAGTCCAGCGCCTCCACACCGTCGCTGTCGTCCAACCAGGAGGAGGACGAGACGGAAGCCGGCGAGACGTTCTCCCAGGCGGACGCCGTGCCCAACGGCCATCTGCAGAACCCGTGTTCTCGCCCCGTGGACGACAGCGGCCCAGACTGTTCTGGGACGGACGGGGCGTCTGTCCGGTCCGCCGACCTCTCCGAGGCCTACGGGGACCTGAGCTGCTCCTGCTCCGACGTCTCCTCCGTGGCTCCCGAGTCGCTGCCGGACAGAACCGAGACGTCAGACTGCGACACCTCACAGACACCCGCAGAGCGGTCTGAGACACCGGACAGACAGACGCTGGAGGAGGTCCGACCCCCCCAGGAGGTTCAGACTGTGAGTTCCTCAGTCTTCTCTCTGACCACGCTCCAGCTGACAGCAAGTTAAAGAAAACCTGTCCCCTCTCTTTAGGTTCCTTTTCCTTCTTCTTCCAGTTTCAATCAGGAGGTCGACGCGGCGCTGGAGAGTTTTGATTTTCTTAACTGCTCTGATCTGGAGGAGGAGGAGGAGGTGGAGGAGGAGGAGGAGGAGGTGGTGGTGGTGGAGGAGGAGGAGGAGGTGGAGGTGGAGGAGGAGGAGGAGGAGGAGGAGGAGGAGGAGGTGGAGGAGATGGAGGAGGAGGAGAAGGTGGAGGAGGAGGAGAAGGAGGAGGAGAAGGTGGAGGAGGGGGAGGTGGAGGAGGAGGGTGGTGGTGGAGGAGGAGGAGGAGGAGGTGGTGGTGGAGGAGGAGGTGGAGGAGGAGGAGGTGGTGGTGGTGGTGGAGGAGGAGGAGAAGAATGAGGAGGAGGAGGAGGAACAGGCCGACCGTCAGCAAGAGGAGGGAGAAGGAGAAAAGGAAGAGGAGGAAAAGCAGCATGAAGAAGAGAGAAGTCTACCTGTGGAAGAGAGCGAGGATGTAGAGAACTTTTACTCTGGAGAAAGGTTTGTGTTTAAGTTGTTTTTGTCAACGTGTATCGTATTAGTGCAGATCAGCCTGATCAAAGATCCTCTGTGAGTCGTGACGTCTCACTCGGATGACAGCTGTTAGGTCGCCCTCTGCTGGTTGGTCGCAGATGGGGTCAGATGATGGATCTGGTTCTGAGGAACATGTGCACACCTGACAACCCTGATGATCACACGGATCTGCTCGTTTGGTGGATGTAATTTATTTCACTCTAAAAGAGGAAGTGATGTCGTGATTGACAGCTGCTTGGAGTGAAGGGACTGTGAAGGTGTCACGGCCATGATGTGCAAAATAATATATATACGTTCTCGAAGAAATGGACGAGTTTTCAGCTCACGTGTACATCTGACATGTTTGTACTCTGAAAAAATTCATTCTTCTGGTGAGTTTAAACGTGAAGCGCTGACCGATGGCTGGTGTCGCTGCAGTGACGAGGAGGCAGACGGTCTACAGATCCTGATGGAAGCTCCTGAGGGGTTTAGGAACTCGGATGAAGATCGCATATCTGAGTCAGAGGTGAGATGCTCCGAACCTCTGCTCAGCGCCTGTATGTGAAGTCTGTTCTGCAAAGGTGCTGAACAGAAGCTTGTGAACAGGAGTCGAGTGTGGAGGACGGTCAGGATGTGGGTCTGATCGAGATGCCCGAGGAGGAGGGAGAGGACGGTGGAGAGCAGGATGACGGGGAAAAGGGAGCTCTACAAGGTGAGACGTCTGTGAAGACTGATGTCGTTCATCATGAGACACGGTCCAGTGAGTGAGTGTCTCCTTTTGTTTCAGACGCGTCACTTGTCTAAGAGGAGTATCCGGCTGTTTTCTGGTCTTTTCTGTGCTCGCTCCATCTCACATAAACTGCAGGACTGGACGCTTTGAGGACGTTCCACTTCTCTGCTGACAAACGAGCTCCGGTGCCGGTGGAGTTTGTGCACATATTTGCCTTCTTCTGACGGAGAACGATGAACTCATGCGCACACACACACACACACACACACACACACTTTCTCTTTACACCCTCAATCTTTCCTCGTCATCGTGTTGCCTGGTTAAAGTGGTAAACCACTTTGTTTACATAATCACTTCATTTTGTTTGCTTCTTAGTGGCCAAATAGTTTGAAGAGAATGGATCAGTCATTCTCTGAGCTGAATGCAAGTTAAGAACCAAAAGATCTTTTTTTTTCTTCTCTTTCTTCAACTCATCAGTATTTGTGGACTTACAGTTACGACAGTGCTCAGTCCAGAGCTCCATGAGCGTGTGGCCAAGGGCAAGTCTGATCCACTGTGGAGATGAATCATTGCCAAGAACGTCTCCTGAAAACCAGCAGGAGTAAATGTGCTGACAAACGTTGGGTGTACAAGTTGACCTTCAGGCATCAGCAGGACTTGTGCTGAGTTCTCTTCCCATACAAACCTGCGCAGCTGCCTCACGCCTGTTCGAGAGCTCAACTAGTTCAAAGCTCCAGTGACGCAGCTGCCGGGTCAGTTGCTGTGCGTTCCGCTGCCTCACGGGGGCGCTGCAGCCCGTCGGCACCCTGTGTTCCATTGATCTACAGAAGCCTCTTGATTCAGAAAGTGCCTGAAGCGACTGACATGTAGTTTTGAACAGGTGAAAACCACAAGAGATTGGTCAAAGGTAACAGTGTTTATTTTCTGAATTACTTTAAGATACAATAAGATATTTACTGTTTCATATAAAGAATTGTATATGTCTCCAAATGTTTATGTTCAGAAATGTTCAAACTTTATAAAGGTTTCTTTAAAACGATGTCCTTGTGAACTTTCAGTTCATCTCTATCGAACATGTATTTTTATGAGTGTAAATAAACGATGGACACTGAGACAACAGACGTTTATTTCAGGACGCGGCGCTGACTCAGAAGTAAAACATTAACATCGACCTCCATCACAGGCAAACGTGTTAAAAACACAACTTCAAACATGTAAAAGTCCAATGGAACAAAGTGTCAGTTTAAATAATCAGTGCATCAAATGTTAAAACCTGCAAACTGCTTGAATCAGTTTCCATCTGATAAAACACATCTCTCATGTTTGACACGTTACTGTCAAACATGAGATTCTACCTGCAGTGTTTTGAACAAATCAAATGTTCCTCTCACGTTGCTAACGCACACGGAGGAAACACTTGGTCTGAATGCTGGAGTCAGAGAACTAATGGAGACCGAAGCTCAAAGAAAAACATTCCAACTGACGTTTCTCTAAATATACGTCATCTCAACTGTTCTTTTGTGCTGCTGACGAGTGAAGCTGAGGACCGCCGAGTGAAACCACAGGAAACTGCTTCAGCTGAAGCTGAAGGCCCCCCCCGGCCCCCCCCCCAGCTGCAGCAGTGCTTCACTGAGGCCGGACTTCAGCTTGGAATAATTCGGCTCCTCTGTGTACTGGAGAGTCATCGCTGCAGACAGGTAGGTTTGAAACGCACCTGCACGGAGCACACACACAATTAGAGACGGGCCGTCACCACTCATTCCACCGTGAGAGGTATTAACTCACTGGGAACTTCCTTCTTTCCGAAGCAGTGACTCAACAGAGCTGGGGTGTCGTCCAGGTACCTACAACAAGAACACCTATGATGACAACTTGTGAACAACCTGTGCAACAAACAGCTTCTTAGTTGAAAACTCTTTTATGATTCAGTCTGTGTTTAATACGTGTGAGTGTGAATGAATGACAGTAATGTGAACTGATGTTTTGTGATTCCCGTAGTCAGTGCTGTAAACAGACAGATCCTTGATCTGAGTGTTTGTGTGTGTGTGTGTCGATTCACTCAAAGTTAACAGACGTGCGTCTTGTGTCTCGATGGACTTTACCAACCTCTGTTTCAGCGCCGCCACCTGCTCGGGCTCGCTGAGGACGGACCAGGGCAGCGTCCCCGTGTGCCAGTGCAGCAAACAGTACGCCAGCGACTGCAGGTCACTGCGGCGAGATGGAGCTGAACAACAAAAACACCGTCAAAGTCAGTGCACAACTCCACACGCGACGACCAGAAGTCAAACCTCAATTGACACAACAACAATGTGTTTGTGGAGCCAGACGGAGCGTGGGAGGTGTCGGCGCCCCCGTTTCGTCTGTTTGCGTTCCAGCTCCTGTGGCAGAGGAGGACACCGACTCACGTGCTCCTCTGTGAACATCCAGGCTGATGAAGTCCAGCGAACCCTCATGCGGCGTCCTGCTGGCTTCGCGGTACTCGACGTGTCGCCCGCTCGGACTGTACCTGAAGGCGTGGCAGTATCCTCCCAGGTACACCTGAACACACACGGCCGTCGGTGGGACGCTCGGCTCCTGACGCCGCCGTGCTCAGAGGGCGTCTCCTACCTGTGACCGTGGACCAGGTGTGATGTAGATGTTGTCTGCGTTGACGTCAGCGTGCACGTACTCGTTGGAGTGGATGTACTGCAGCACGTCCAGCTGCCAGGGAGGACCAGCACACGGACTCAGGGACGAGCAGACGACACGCGCGCACGCACGCACGCACCCGCTGCTCGAGAATCAAAACCAGGACACTCACGATTCTGCAGGCGAGTTGCAATACGGCCATCTTGGACAGATGCCCCTCCTCCGCCATAGCGGTGTGCAGAGACCGACCCATGTTGGGTAGAATCAAAAACCTACAGGGACAAAAACAACAACAACAGGTGAGAAGCGTTGGTACGTCACTGTGTCAAGACAGACTCTCCTCCGATCGGTTACCTGTAAGATTCTGTGTGGAGACCAAAGCCGACGCAGGAGGGAATCCCCAGGAAATCCATCTTATTCTGTTTCATCCACTTATCCACTGGAGAGAGAGACGGCGGCTGTCAGTGTGTGTGTGTGTGTGTGTGTGTGGATCAGAGCTGTCAGTGTTTTCTACTTCTTCGTTCCTCTCAGTGACGTTCAACCTCCCATGAGTAATAAACTCTATTATTGTTATAATTTTATAAAAACAGCCGACGCTGTGTCACTGTGTGAACAACAGTCAGAACTACACCTTTCAAATTCACTGTGACACAAATCAAACATGATCAACACAACATCAGCTGCAGATGTTGTTGTTGACGCCACGACGTCGATTCAGAAATCCACTCAAACAACAATCCCGTCAGTCTGTCAGGTTTATCAACTGTGAAAAGTCACCAGACGATCAGTATTAATGACACAAAATCCACACTGACTGTGTGTGATTCTCCTGTTTGAACTCAAACGGTTTGTGTCACTAAACGAGACAAAGCCTGTAACGGTCACCTGATGAAGGTTTGGCCGCTCGCTGCAGGAAGTTCTGCTCCGTGAAGATTCTTCCGTCTTTTGCTCCCTGAAGTGAAGAAACATCAAACGTCACGGAGGTGGAGGTGAAGCTGTGATCTACACAAACATGTTTCATGAAGCCGTGATTGTCCTCAGCTGTCTGAATCAGTCCAACCGTTTGTGAGAGAAACGTTGTGAAACGTTCAGGAGTAGAAATGATCCTTCTCTTATTCTGTTCCCTGTCGTTTCAGAGCGGACGTCCGTGTGGAAGCGAGAATAATACTCCATGTTGTTTTGGAGGAATCGACCTGTGGACTGACGTCAGGTTGGACTCACCAGTTTGAGGATGTGATTGGACACCTTGGAATTAGACGGAGACACTGTATGAACAGTTAAAAAGAAGAGTGAGTAAACCATGAATAATGTGTGTTTAAATAACAACACATATCCATGATAGATGAGATCTAATAATAGAATCAAATCCTTATCGGAGTGTATTTGACTGAGACCAGTGACTAAACATGTCTGTGACATGTAGTAGTCTGTCATGTCCCATACGTTGTCCTCAATCATATCTAATAGTGATGATGACTCTTTTAAAACGAGCAGCCCCCGGGTGTCACGTTCAAACACTCACCTTCGTAGGTCAGCTCTGTGCTACTTTGACCGACCAGCTTCACCAGCCTCCATTTCTTCCCCGTCGTGTCCGTCAGCTCCTCGCCGTCCCGCAGCGGCTCCACAGCCGGCACGTTCTTGGCCTTCTTGGCTCTGCTCCTTCCTGTTCTCGTACAACGCCGTCAACCAATCAAATCACACAATCCACCGGGTGTCCCTTCATTGTGCAGGTGGAATTCACATTTAAAAAGAGAAAAAAAAATCACCTTTCAAAGGCGACCTGGAGATCGGTGATGAAACGGGAGACGTGATCACCGCGGGTCTGTCGGCCGTCCCGTCCGTCAGCCTCTTCTCCTCCTCCAGCAGACGCCCAGCAGCTCGGGGGGCTTTGGCTTTCCCCTTGACTACATGAAGGTGTAGAGAAGAATGAACAAACACCACATTTCATCGAGCACACGTACCGTTGGGCTGCTCTGTTTCAGTTACCGGACTGAGGGGATTTCCTTCTGGGAGAGGGTGGACGTTCTACAGGAGGTTCCAAAGCATCCTCTGTGAAAACACACGGGACACATGGATTCACTGTGCACTACGACTGGGTTGGTTTGAAGACCCTGAACCCATGAGCCAGCGTAGATCTGGTCCGGTCTTCTTGACTGACCATACCTGTGACCCTGTGATCTGCAGCGGGCGTCACTGGCAGAGCAACATCTGTGGTGTCAAACCTGACAGCTTTGTTCCCAGTTGAGTTTCTGGTTCTTCGTAGAGCAGGACGCTGAGAAATGACGATGGAGTCTATACACTCATGTGCTGCAGAAAAAAAAACACATAAATGCACAACAAAAATGACAAAGTGACATTAACTGACGTGACGTTAACTCACTGCTGGTGTTTGAAGCTCGGCGTGTTTTGACGGCAGATGTTTCTACTTCATCTTTCGGGGGGGCACAGACGCCTGGAGACGCAGACTGATCCTCAGCAGGAAGTTTGTCCCCACAGGAAGGACAGAACCTGAAAACTGGCTGCAGCGGTGTCCCACACTGGGGACAGAAACAGAAAGGCATTCTGGAAGAACAAACACACATTTCATTTAGTCACACCACGTTCATGTCTCATTCCTACTGTTGTTCAAAAGCAGCAGACGTGAGACAGTTAATACAACTCATGTCTGACAGTAGATCATCAGTTCAACTGACAGTAAATCACCTAGTCACTCAGTGTCTGTGGTCAAACGCAGTTTATCACACATACTCCAGAGTCCACTGCAGCTAGCATGTTTAGCTAACAAGCGTTAGCATCGGTAAAGTCAGTTGTGTACAAAAACTTCGACGGGTTTGTCAGCTCCACCGGAATACTACTTCAACCGGAGGAGGAGATATGTACGATATCATATTAGAAAGCACATTATTCAACACGGAACCCAGACGCGTTGGAGGCTGGATGTAACTTATGTGTCGTTTTCCAGTGTTAACGACAGCTAATGTTCATGGAGCAGGAGCGCTCGGACTTTAGCTCCAGTTCACTGAGGAGGTGAGAGTAGGTGTTGTTAGTCTGAAACTGGTGGAGACGGACGAGGACAGACTGAAGATATGAGGCGACGAACGGTAAAACACCGTAGGACTGGTTACATGACACGGGTACCTTTGGTCAACACTCCACCAAGTCCAGCAGGCGACTCGGGACCGAACCGTCTTCTTCTTCACCGGAAGGAGGTGTCGACTTCAGCCGCAGCCGGGCAAGGGAATTGCTGCCCCTTGCGGGACAAGGTGAACTGCACCTCATTTCACAACATTATTATTATTATTACTATTATTATTATCTCATCACAGCTGATATTTACCAGGATTCAAGTTTAAAGTATTCTGTTTTAGTCTTGAGAGTAGTGTGAATTAAAAAGTCACAGCAGTGTTATTTGTAAAACATCTAATGTATGGTGCACATAACACATTTAGACTTTTCCATCACAAAAGTCAACGAGTTTTTCCTGTCACGGTAGTTTTACCAGCAAATATTTATTAATATTCATAAATATTACCACAAAGTTTCAAATATAGATTTTGTAAAATGGCATAATGAGAGAAAAATATTGCATTTTATTTTGAATAAAATAAATCGTCAATCTAGCGGAATATTTTCAAAAACTTCAATCTGCTGGCTGAAACACTGAAGATACTGTAAACGAATCAGTCGGTCTTTCATACAGGAAGAATGACGGTGTAACATACAACAATATAAATACAAAATAGAAGTGGTGTTAACAGTTTTACAGTGTTCATTGTTTGGATTATAAAACATACACACAGTGAAATGTAAAATCAACCAGTCAGATCAAAACCTTCTCATTCGTTGACTGAGCATCACATGATGCTTGAAACAAAGACTCATTAGTTATATCTAGTGACGGCCGCACTGTTTGGTTCCTATAAATAAATGTTTTAAAGAAAAAAAAAATAAAAACTTGTTTACAGCTGTCGACTGGTGGAGCTGATGTGTTTCTATTTCTTCTGAACCTAAACACATCTAAAATCAAATAGAAACATTAGACCTAGGTGAAAAACATGACAATAATGTTCCATGTTTCATGTGTAGGACACTACACGATGAGGAGTTATTTCTCACTCTGATATTTGTTTTGCTGAACATTCCTCCGCTCAACATGATGACGTTTAAACAACTCGGTCCGACAAGTGCGACAAGACATCGATGAGGAAAAAGAACATCTGTGACGGACAGCGGCTGGTGGCCGCGTCAGTGCTACGTGATTTCTAGCGATGGACTGGTGGGACCAGCAGAAAGAAGGAGCCGTTTGCTACTTCAGCATTGACCCGTTGGAGGTGTGCAGTGTCCTGCACGCCAACAAGAGAATGACGAATAGCAATGATCCTGACACATGAACATCAGATCAGCACACCGCGAGCCTTAACGAGGCATCGTCTTAAATAAATATCCCGACATACAACCACCATGAAGTATTTGAAAAAGACCCCACGTATGAATCCCAACAAAAAATGCCCAAATTCAAAAGGCACCAAACAGAACACGTTCGTCACCTGTGGGGTCAACGGGCCGAAGACACGCTCACCGAGCCTTCACTCCGCCGTCTTATCACTGACTACTCATCTTCCTAACAGGCACATTTGCTCTTGTTGGAGCCGTCGGCGATGTCCGGACCGACGGGTCCGTTCGCTCGGAACGTCCCGTCAGGTATCCACGACTTGTCGACGCACTGCTCCATCCTCTTCATGATGAGGTCCAGCAGGACGTCCACAGCCTGGCTGACGTTCTGTCCGTTGGCAGCACTCGTCTCAAAGTAGGGGATCCTTCCACACGTCCGTCGAGCACAGAGGGAAGAAGTCAAGAGAGCTCACATGAGCGACAGGTGACGAGGACTTGTCAAGTCAGCCCGACAGACGTTCATCCCTTGTCAAACACCCACAGCTCCCGTCCGTTCCAGTGTTCTTAGTGGGTGTGTCACGTGGATAGCAGGATATTTCACACGTGTCCACAAATATTTGCTCTCAGAAGGAGGAAACGTTCTACTTTGGCAGTCGGTCCTCACAGACTTTGACAAACAATCCAAATGTTGCGTGGAGGTTCGACAGTGACACGTACCCGTACTTCTCCGCCAGCTCTCGGGCCTCCGCCTCGCTGATCACCCTCTGATCCGACAGGTCGCACTTGTTTCCACACAGGACGATGTCTGGATTTTCACAGTACGCGTGAACCTGTAACTGGCCTGAAACGTACCGCTGGGTGTGATTGGGGGAAACTGAATGTAATTCCATCCGCTGCTGTAAATCACAAAGCTGCCGGAGCTTCTGTTGAGAAACATTCACCGTCGGCTCATTGGTTCTCGCTGTGAGTCAAGTCCTGTTCAAGCGTGGTAACAACAGACATTTGTTCTCCCTCTCAGGGCTGCCAGGAAAGAATGCAGCTTGTTCTTGTGACTGGGGAGAACTTTTTCTAGTGTGGTGTCTGACAACTAACTGTGATCGGTCAAAAATGCTTTAGCGCATCTCAGAAAACTAGAATATGATGGAAAACATCAGTAGATTTTGGTCAAAAATGGTTTTGTTTTGATGTCGACGATAAATAAATGAATGAATAAATGTATGTTGCAGTAGACCAGTGGGTTAAAACATACGTTTGTGTTCACAATCATCCACACACACACAGTATTCAAACATACTCATCCAGTTTCTGACGTTCAGGAAACTCTGTTCATTTGTCAGGTCGAACAAAAGCAGGAAACCCATGGCATCTCTGAAGAACGCCGTCGTCAAACTCCGAAACCTGTCGCAGTTCAGAGCACAACAGAGAACGTGTCAGCAGGAACGACAGGGGGGAAGAAACGGGGATGGACTGAAGCAGCTGAACCTCACGTACCGCTCCTGTCCAGCAGTGTCCCACAGCTGCATGTGGATCTTCTGTCCTTTGGACGTCCCATCAGGACTGGTCGAGTTGTAAATCTGACAGTCACACACACACACACACACACACACACACACACACACACACACACACACACACACACACACACACACACACACACACACACACACACACACACACACACACACACACACACACACACACACACACACATCTAAACATTTGAACCGTCTATGGAGCAAATAATTTATAAAATGC
>CAAKHB010007988.1:158251-169675 GCA_901007665.1 Aeoliscus strigatus | reverse complement strand
CCAGTCATTGTTGAACAGTGCGTCAGTGAACCGTTCTCCCTGCAGATATGGCTCCCACGAATACTCCAGGCGCTCCTGGCTGCGTTGGCAGATGTGAAGTTCTACCTGCTCGTCCGGACGTTGGAGGAGCAGGACGTTGCCAAATGGATGGTGAATGTTCCTCAGTGTGTTGATCAGAACATCAGTGTGACGTCCTTGTGTTTTAACCGTGTGTGTGTGTGTGTGTGTGGGGGGGGTGTTAGTTCTTCTGTCACCTGTGCTCCTGGTTCACGTGGTTCTGCTGCACGAGGACTCTGAGTAACAGCGTGGAAGCCTCCGTCACCTGTCTGGCTCTGTTCTACTTCCCTCTGCCTGCCTCCAGCACCCACAGCAGGTGTCTGCTCTGATCATGTCACGTCACATCTTGACTCGGGAAAGGATCATCCACCGACGTCGTCTCGTTTCTTTTCCAGCAAGAAGTACCTGACCCTTGTTGCGTCTGCGATCATCCTCCGTCCCACAGCGCTGATCGTCTGGTTTCCCCTGCTGCTTTACCACTTTTGGCTGGAGGAGAACAAACTGCGGCTCATCACCCGTGACTACCTTCCTGTTGGGTTCGTGCTTTCAGTCCGTTCACACGTCGTCCGTTCGTCGTCTTGTTGGAGTTAAAGGCCTTTGTCTCCCTCCAGGGCTTCGGCCGTTCTCGTTTCCACGGCGATCGACTGCGTGTTCTATGAAAAGGTAAAGGAAAAGGATTTGTGAAAACGCTGTAGGTGGCTGATGGGCTCCGTTCCTCCAGCTGACCTTGGTGCAGTTCAACTTCCTCAAGTCCAACATCTTGGACGGCGTGGCAGATTTCTACGGCTCTCACCCGTGGCACTGGTACCTGACTCAGGGGTTCGTGGTCGTCATCGGGCCACACCTTCCCTTCTTCCTCCACGGATGTTCCCTCGCCTTCAGACGCTACAGAATCCTGCTGGTGGCCGTCATCTGGACCATCGCCGTTTACAGGTGAAATGTCATTTTGTTGAGAAAAAAAAAAGTGCAGCGTCTCCATTCCAGTTGACTCACACATATTTCAATGTTTTCACTCCAGTTTCCTTCCTCACAAGGAGTTCCGATTCATCTACCCCGTGCTGCCGTTTTGCATGATCTTTTGTGGTAAGTTGTCAGTTTGGCCTCCACCCCCCAGGGTTCAGTTCCACCAAGCAGGTTAATAACAAACCCTGAGTTTGTTTTCTCTGTGATGAGGATGAACATTTCAAATGAACGTGACATAAATCAAGTCCAACGTCTTTGAAGTTTCAAGTCGGAGTTCAGCTCGTCAGTGGACACCGAGTCTTTGTGGAATGAGACCCGTCGTGTCCGTCTGTCCGTCCGTCCGATGATGTGTTGTAGGGAAGTCTGTTGCCAGCATGAGGAAGTGGCGGCGAGCTGCTGCGCTGGGTTTGACGGTCACCAACCTGTCGGCGGCTCTGTACACCGGACTCGTTCACCAGCGCGGCTCTCTGGACGTCATGAGCCGCCTGCGCGCGCTCTGTGACGAGAGCGGCGACGCCCCCCGGCTGCAGCCGGACGTCCTCTTCCTCATGCCCTGTCACTCAACACCTTTCTACAGGTGTGTGTGTGTGTGTGTGTGTGTGTGTGTGTGTGTCACACGTCGACTCTGGTGAGAGCGGCCAGCGTTTGACAGCGTCCGTCTCCCTGCAGCCACGTCCACTGTCCTCTGAGCATGAGGTTCCTGGAGTGTCCCCCGGATGTCGGGGGGGCGGGTCACGTCGACGAAGCCGAGAGGTTCTACGACGAGCCCGTGCGCTGGCTCAGGACGTCGTTTCCATACGAGTCGTCTCTTCCGACGCATCTGGTTTTCTTTGACGTGTTGGAAGAGGTAAAGACACCGACAGACCTGCTCCTCTTTGTCAGCTGATGTGTGGAGATCTTCACGTGTTCCTTCATGGTTTTTGCAGGAAATCTCTGCGTTTTTACACGGAAATCACTTTGTGAAGACGGCAGAGATATTTCATACTCACTTTCCTGAGGGACGAGTTGGAGGAAGCATCTTTATTTATGAAAGGCACTGAAACACCAGCAAGAAGAGGAATTCACTACAGAAATAAACACTTTTACACACGTTTTTTTTTGTTTCAAATTAAACACAAATGTTTAACTAAAGTCGGTGGGAACTTTCTTTTACAGTATTTTTTTCCCCCAAAAACACACACAGCTCCAGTTTGTTGGAATGTTAAAACAGCATTTTACTCTAGATGCAGAAAAACAGACACAAAACAAAGAAAGTGGCTTATTTTATACAACCAAGTCATATGCCGTGTTGGTGAGTTCCTTAGCTGACAGGCTCTGTTGGACATGTGGAACCACGGCAGGGACTTTCCTACATGTGTTATGGCAAAGTACTTGTGTGGAAATAACATCTGGGGAGGGCCCTGGCGACAGAGACCCCCCCATAAACACAAATAATGGGACTGTCAAGACATGACTTCGCCATTATGAAGGTCGGGATGGTCACAGCAGCCCGACACATCCTCAGGTTATGGAAACATGCAACCCCCCCCCCCCCCCCGAGACTATACAAAAAATGGATTGAGATTAAACGTCACACGAGCAGATGTTTGCGCGGAGAAGGGGGGGGGGTGATGTGACAGATTTGTGGCGACAGGTCTAGTTCTGCTGAAGTATTCACTGTCTGTTGGGTTCTAATCAGTGTGTGAACAAAGGACTTTACTGCCGTGTGTATGTAGGGAGCAGAGATCCACTGTAACCCAACGGAGCTGTCTGGATGTGTGAAATAAGAGTACAACTTTAAAACAGAATAAGTGCTTCACCACGTGTCAATGAGGGATGTCTCATGATGTGCAGCTGACATCGACGACTCACCTTCACTGAAAACATTTCTTCACTCAACAGCTCGAGGACGTTCAGTAGCAACCAAGACTCAATGTGTGCAAATGTACAACGAAAGGACACGTGGAACCTCAGCAAACCGTGGTTTTCAGTACTTGGGGTCAAAGGGCATCGGACCCAGTTCGATTTTCACGTCGGCCATGTGTCTGTCTGCGTTTCGTGCCGATCGGCTCCACTTGCATTCGGCGTGCGGGCGACCTTTGTTCCTCTGCTGCTTCCGCTGATGAGGCCTGGTCCTCGGCCCCTCCCTCCAACCCGGATCTGGCCCTTCAAAGGGTCCGCTGGGGGGACCCCAACAAAACACCAGACTCACTGACGTGACCACGAAGGCAACAACGTTCTGTCGTCTGATGAACAAAGTTTCTCACCTGGGGCCAAAGGCCGGTTTGTCCCCGAAGAAGTGCCGATAGACGAAGTCGTCCAGATCTCCAAAGACGTCGTCGTGGGGGCCGTGGTACTCGTGCATGTCCAGCAGGAAGTCCTCCACGCCGCCGACGAAGTCTGTGAACAGCATGTGCTCGTGGATGAACACGCCGTTGTGGAAGAAGCTGTTGATGAACTTGTCCAGCTCCTTCCAGTGGTGGAAGTCCTCCACCTCCTGCTGCACGTAGCTCTGAAGCAGCCGGTGGAACTCGTCGGCGCGAATGGGCTCCAGGGCTTTGTTGAGGAGTCTCACGGACTCGTGGTCGGCGCAGTGGAACAGCCCCCAGCAGCCCGACACTTTGGCCTTGAGGCTTTGTTCGTTGTCCACTTTGTCTCCGGACTTGCGGGTGTTGCTGCTGCAGTGGGCGTTGGGTTTGTGTTTGTGATGAAGATGATGGTGGTGGAGGTGGCGCCTGCTCTGCCACGACTCTTTGGTGCTCCTGTCGTCACGTTTGGCTTCATAGAAGGCCTGAGCTTTGTTCATGAAGGTGGAGGCTGAGTCCTTGAAGTGTCGGAAGGTGGATTTGACGGAGTCAGAGAACTTCCTCAGGTTCTCCTTCACGGCCTCCTTGGCCTTCTTGATCTGCTCCTTGTGATGGTGGACAAACTCCTTGGTGGAGTTCTTCAGGGCATCAAACGTCTCCTTCACTCGGCCCGTCATGCCCTCTTTGGGGGTCTTCGCTTTGACCTCGGTGTCTCCTTTGGCTCGTTCCTCTTTGGTCTCCACGTAGAGCCTCTCCCACAGGTCCGAGCGCTGCCGCTCGAAGCTGAGCCTCTTCTCCAGCTCCGTCAGCCGGGACTGGAGCTCCTCTGCCTCCGAACCAGCTTCCTGTTCGTCTGCAGAGATGCTACTTCTCAGCTGATGGAGTTTCCTCCTCAGCTCGCCGGAGACCTTCCTCTCCTTGTCCAGCTTCTTCTTCAGGGTCTGTGCCTCGGCCATCACGTTGTCCATCTGACCCTGAAAGCTGCGGAGCAGCAGCTTCTCCTCCTGCAGCTCATCTCTCAGCCTCTGGTTTTCGGACGCCAGCGAGTCGTCTCCTGGTCCCAGCGGCTCCACGTCCTGAATGTTGGAGTGGAGCGCTCTCAGCTCCTCCTGCAAACTGCTCAGTGACTTCTCCTGTTGCTCCAAGGTGCCCTGACAGTGACGGTTGGTCGTGGTCAGCGTCAGCTGCTGGGACAGGAGGCCGATCCTCTCGGCAGCTTTCTGCTGCAGCAGCAGCTCCAGCTCGTCTCTCTGGACCTTCAGGGAGGGGGGGGTGAAGGTGAGAAGGTGGCGTTCGGTGGGCCGGGACGTTCAGACAACCTACAGATGGACCGTTACCTGAGCGTCCACCAGCTTCATGTTCAGCTCTTTGTTCTCCGTCTTCATCCTCCTCATCTCCAGCGTGAGCAGCGACACAACCATCGCTTCATCCACCAGCTCTTCTTCAACCGGGAGATACGTCTGGATTCAGACGACAAGGACAGACAAACTCACACCACATGTAACAACATTTAACTCACAACTTTCAGTCATTTTACTTGAACTTCTACTTTGATGATTTCTACCTTCAACTTAACATTTCATCTCTGGTTTTAATATTTTTTAACCTCTTTTGCCGTAAAGCCCCCGTTGTATGAAAGGTGCTGCACACATCATGGTTTCAATTCAACTCAGAATCAGAAAAATGAAGTCCCCAGATTCACGTTCACAAATGTGTTCCGTCCAATGTGAAGAGAACCCAGTGTCACCTGATTATTTGACAACGTCAACGAGGACATGAAGGACAGTCGGAGTCAGGGACGGTCGCTTACGTGAATGAAATCCTTCAAATCCACCAGCTCGCTCACTCTGACTTTAGGGCGACACGTGGGACGTATGAGACCTGAAAGCATCAAGGATCATCAGTCAGCAGGTGCATAAAAACAACCTGAGAATGACTCAGCGTCATCGTCCACAGGTGATAAACCGTTTCCAGTGACCCGGAGCTGTGACCTTTGTGAGAGAGGAAGGAACCAAACCCCCAAAGACTGGGACGTCGGTTCCAAACAGAACCAGTAAACGTTGCAGCTCTCCGTCAGACGTCTTCTTACCATGGAAGTGACTGAAGCCCATGCTGAGGGTGATGACCAGCGCCAGCAGGACACACCTGCTGAGGAGGGTGCTGCCCTGGCGGTGGCTTTGGACGTCCACAGCAGCTGCTCTGAGATCACTTTGTTGCTCCTGCTTCTTCTTCTTCTCCTCCTCCTCCTTCCCCTCCTTCACCTCCTCCTCCCTCGGACCAGACTCCACTACTCGGTCGTCCTCCGGCTCCGTACCGATGCTCTGCGTGTTCCTCCTCAGCCTCCGTCTTCGTACCACAGAGCTGGAGCTTTCTGGTTCGTCCTCGCTGCTGCTGGAGTTGCTGTGTGCCGGCTGCTGCGCTGAGAAACCTGCAGCAGAGCACAACGAGTCAACGGGCAAGTCCCAACCACCACTCACACCAGCTCCTGGTGCACACGCCAGGCTCCTCATGCCACTGGAGGCAGCGCAGACATCCACTGATGTTGTGTACTACATTAGGGGAAAAGTCATTAATTCATGTGAAGAGGAATAAAAGTCACATGTCCGTCAGTAGGACACACAGGATGCTTTTTCTTGCTATGTTACTATGAATGTGACACACACACACACACACACACACACACACACACACACACATCATTTAACAGCACTCGTCCCCATTAGCAGGATTAGTTTGGCTTCGCTGTGGCGCAAACAGAGCGTCTCTACTTTCACTCGGGCCACCTGGGAGCGAGTGACCTCCGGTGAGCCGACGTCTCAGGCGGAAGCCCAAGTTCACCAGACTGTGGGGGAGATCCCAGTGACTCAGCATCCTACCTGCGTTGATGACGCACAAAACAGGCAGAGGAACATTCCAGAGGCGGTCTGCTGGCTGACGGGCGAGAGGTGTGTGTGTGTGTGTGCAGGGGTTGGGGGTGGGGGGGGAGTTGGCGCCGTACCGGTCTCCGCAGCAGTGAAGGCGTACTGGCTGCTGCAGGACGTGCCCAGGTAGAGCTCCTCGTTGGCTCCTGACACATCCTCCGGCGTCTGCTCGCCCTCCCTCACGTCGCCCAGAGTCATGATGTCAGAGTGATCGCTGGACGACAGCATGGTCACATGCCTGGACGCGGCCCCGCCCTCGTCCTGGAAGAACACAGGATCAGTGCTTGCGCAGCGACACAGAGGCTTCTAAAAACAACGACTCTGGAACGTTCTCCTCTCGCCTCTGACGCGTCCAGTGTCTCATCCAGGGTTCCTCCGGTGTCGTCAGCGGAGGCCTCCACCTTGTCTGCATCACACCCAGCTGGAAATGGACAAATGAGTGAAGGGATTCAATTGTTTCACAACACACACACTCAGTGGGTCACATGATGTAAGACGGTGAACGGACAGAGGCATATTTACAACATCTGTGTCACATTTCACATCTTTAACTCTTCACAAGACGCAAACATGCTAAATGAAACGAAAGCTGACTGGAGGAAGCGTGAAGGAAAAACTGATGACTTGAAGGAGAAAATAGGTGAAGTCAAACCGTGTGTTGCTGGTGCTTCCTCCAGATGTGTCTCGACCGCTGGGGGGAACTCTGACAGCGCAGCGCCACAATCCACTGCAGCCTCCAACATCAACGTCTCAATGTCTGAACCCTGATGATCAGAGAATCCACCTTATTTACAATGTCCCAACGACACGATAACAACAATGACTGAGAAAGGATCCGCCTGTTAATTCCATGTCTTACCGTCACTTTGACATTCTTTTTATGGGATTTAATCTGAATTGAATTCTGTATTTCATTGTGTTTCTGTATTTGTACAGATAAAATCAATCTGGTGCAAACGTCTAGTCACATTCATAAAGTTGGTGTTTTGGGGAATGAAACCCCGCCCAGGTCTTTTGAAATGTCTGCAGTATATCCACGAGTACTGAAAAACGAGTCATGTCAACAGCTGGACATATTAAACATGACGTTGCTGCGTTATCTCGTTGCCCAACAAAGTTAATAACAAGTACCCGCTTCTCACGACAACATCACGCATACAACGATGATCAGCTGAGCATCAGGGATGTCGTTGGTACCTCGTTACTAATAATGGTCCAGCCACAGGATGACTCGGTGTCACTCGAAGTCTCTGACATTTCTGTCGGTTGTCAGCAAACCGCTGGGTGGAGAGGAGAGAGACGTCGGTGTTTGTGTTATTTTGGGTCGATGGATCTGGGGGAACGGATCTGGTGAGGAGGAGCACTGGAGCACTTCTACTTCAAAATAACATGGTAGAATACTGGAACATGCTGCTGTGAAAATACAATCGAGATGTCACATGCATTGGATAGGTTCACGTTCTACACACACACACACACACACACTCTCTCTCTCTCTCTGGGAACAGGAAGTTGTAAACTAACCTTGTACCTCAGACAACGTTTCCAAGTCGATATTCCTCCAAAAAGCCAAATGTATGTTTGGTCGTTACGTGGATGTATGCTTGTACCGGTCGCACGGGCGACCAAAACAGTTACTGCTTCTTACGTCACTGGTCACGTGCCCTTTGGCACATCAAAGCAAACTTTGAAATAGCGCTCGGCTGCTGTGCCCGGGCCCCCCGACGGGTTAGCAGCGGCCCTGCTAACATGTCCAACTGTCCAATGTGCCGATTAGCGATCCGCTACGATCTCGGAACGCAGTAGAATGTTCCACACTGCCGTCAGACTGCACCTCCGACTGCCAACGCTACTGACAGCAGCAGCTGAGCTTGTCGTCGTCAGGGACGTTCGCCAATGACAAGTACCCGGAGTTAACAAGCTAACAGCAGTTTTTAACCGGTGTTCGAGCACGGTTGTAAACATACAAACATCCATCTGTTTGAGCCGTGATGTGAGACAAATAACGTTCTTACCAAACGAAGCAAACGGCCGCACTCTCCGATGGTCTGTGGAGCAGATGTTTGCAAACAGCCCCGGTGGTATTGCAGTATCGCCTGGCCCCGGTGACGGGTCTGACCCGACAACTTGGGAAATGTAGTTTCAATTGCGGCATCATAGCAGACTGAGCGAGGGCAGTTTGTCCTCTAAAAACTACATTTCCCACATTCCCCACTACCTTCGCGGTTAAACAGAATCAACGGGGGCGGGACGCGAGAGGGGGGGCGCGTGTGTCTTCGAAAACGTAAACAAGGAAGCGTGACACAAAAACAAGAGTCAAAGCGACACACGCTGGTTCACATTTAGATGTTTGCGTTCTTGGCGTAACTTTGGACGTTTACAAAAACAAAACAAAACATGAAAGTGCTGAAAGTGGGAAAAGGGTACAACTGTTCGGCAGAGAGCACGTGCCCAGGGATGTTTTGGAGCTGAGCGGGTCACGTGTCTCTGGCCATTAAAAGCAGATCGTCGGTCGACCTGTGACGTCACGTGACGCGTCAAACATTGTGCAAAATTAAACACCAAAAAAATATATATTTTTTGCACTTTTATTTGAATTGAGAATCAGACTTTTTTCCATAATCAACAACTGTCTAAAATCTCCTAACTAAACATTTTTGGCGATAAAACAACTTGCAAGTAAATTTTCATTGACAAAGACAAACAAAACATAAAAAACAACATAAAATATCAAAAAACAATTATAAAAGTTACATTCAATTTTCAAGACTTGACACCTGCTTTGTCTTTGAGGAGGAAACGCTCGGGTCGCCCTGAGTTCGACTGTAAAAATGACCCGCCGCTCCAAACCTGCTCATCGACACATTACTGCAAAGAAGTCGGTTCAAACGTTGAACAGACTCTGTGTTTCATTCCTTTTAATTCACATGCTGGGATATTCACAGGTTTCCAACATCACACCATCTGTTCCGGGGAGGACAGACAACATGCTGCATTTTCTCTACGTGTCACATCCACTGCAACTCTGCTGCATCAGGTTGAAGAATCTAGAACAATAACACAAAGTAGATCTGACTGTCACAACTCCTAACGGCCGGACTGAGTCCTGGAGCTGTTGGACATGAAAACATAAAGGTTTATATATGTTGTTGGGGGGTACACACGTCACAGTACTTGAGGCTTAAAATCAAGCACAAGTGCGGAGAGAAGCAGCGTTCTGGACCGGACCTTCTACCTCTTACCTATATTACAACAACAGCATGATAGCCAGTATAAAACACATTAGAAATGCAAATTATTTTCTTGCTTTAACTTTGTGAACGCAAGAGAAACACTCCACTGCGCCAACAATTTCTCCAGGGAGGCGACGGTCCGTCCGTCTGTCGCCGTACATCAATCCACACTTCTGAAATCAAATGAAACATCAGCGTGTGGAAACAAACCAATCACACAGACCGGAGGCGTCCTCCACGGGGGCGTCAAAAACAAAATAATCTTTGGTTAACATTGTTGAACTGATTGTGTCACTTTTTCATCCCAAAGTTTCCCCTGATTGAATCCTCTGATTTCGAGCAGCAGCGTGAAAACCACCGTGAACCCACTGAGCTTTGTCCGTCCTCCCTCTGCACCACACACACACACACACACACACATTCAAACTGACATTTGTCAAACAGTCAGTTCTTTGACAGATGTATGTTGAATGTGAACAGAGAACCAGTGGTTCAAAATAAAACTCATTTTCCGGTGATTTTCTTCCAGTAAGTTCAGTGGGTTCACGGTGACAAACACATGGCTGCGCTGTTGCAGCACCGATTACTAATCAGTCGGTGTGATTTCACATATAAATCTCTGCTGTAAAATGTACACATCTGTCTGCAACAGTTGTCAAGGAGCTCATCGTGTGCATAAAAATGATTATTAACTGATTATGAATTGTCAATCAAGTGCCCGTGAGTCCTGCTGGCACTTTGAAGAGTTTTGAACCCGCCACGTTTGCGGGTCAAGGCCACGAGTGTGCAAGGCGTCGTCGGAGGAGCAGCTCATCATCTGACCTGCAAGGCCGCGTTTCATCTTTGGTCTAACGTGTTCCGTCATCTCACGCCCCCTAAGTAACCTTCTGCCGGAGATCAGTTGAGAGACTAAAATAAACTCAGGTAGCCAACAAATCTTTGGGTGATAGCGTCAAGTCACTGCTGCACACGGGCCGGTGATACAGAACTATTTGGCAGACAAGTGCTAATCTTTCTCTACTCTACAGCGAAACAACAACAAAAACACTAAACCAACTACACTGTGCACTCAGCAGTGCAGATCTAACAAAAATATAGATCTTCTCAAAGTAAAAGCTTTACTTTTGTTCACTGGATTCTTCACTTTCATCTGTGGCTTTTCATGACAATCATTCTTCATGTGTCATCCTCGTGCGGAGGCCTCAGCCGGACCAGGCGCCGTCCAGCACGTTGAAGAACCGACGTGGTGTTCTGGCCTCGACACGCCAGCAGGAGGACGTTGACACACGGTTCAGTACTGAGAAGATACCCTGTCAGTTCAGCATGTAGCACTACATGACGTTTCAAACGTACTAAACCTTGTTCCCTGAGCTAGAAAACGATAAGACAACAACAAAAGAGATCGTATAGAGGTAGTATAAAACAGGAAGAGCAAGGGCAGCTGCACGGCGACATCTTCTTTCACGCCTCGACAACGGACGACAGAAAGTCTGACTAATACTGGTACGAGACCTCAGCAGCATCCGAGGGGATAAATAATTCAAAGTGTCCATCCTTCGGTCTGAGAACTGAACCCGCAGCGCCCCCACGCTTCAGTACAAAGGAACAAAGGAAGAGGAAAGGTGGGATGACCTTCGAGTCATCGCGGTCGTTTTAAATAGTTTGACATCGGAGGTTCACGTGCAGGTGAACCGAGGTAGATCATCAGCGAACAGGACCCACGTTTCCCTTTCGCTCCAGTGATTAACTCTTAAATAGGTCAAATGTCACTTTGGGACATTTTCTCTCTTAACATTCATGGTGGGTGAGATTTCTTTTTTTTTTCCAAGCATACACACACACACACACACACACACACACACACACACACACACACACACACACACACACTCAAAGGAGACAGGCAGACGGAGCGCTGCCGTGTTGTTCGTTTCGACAGCAGCTCTTCTCCACCAACTTCCGGTC
>CAAKHB010007988.1:141573-152472 GCA_901007665.1 Aeoliscus strigatus | reverse complement strand
CCCACCCCCACCCCCCTACGGAGGGGCACATAGTGTGAGCACCTCCACCCTGCCCCACAGTACAATGGCTCTGCCGTAATTATGTGAGAGAGGATCTCTGACAGGGGGGGTTGCCGTGACATCTGGGCCACGACCTTTGACATGGAATCTGGGCCGGCTAAATCCTTTAAAAGGTGGGGGGGCCCTGTGTGTTTTTTGTGGGGGGTGTCAAGCAGAGGAAGTTAGTGGAAAAATGTGGAAACGCCACGAGTCAAAATAAAAAAGCCAAACTTGGCTTGGAGAGGATCTGTCACCGGTTCTTTTCCCTCCCACAGAATCACTGAGTCCACAGAGACCAACGACAAACCACCAGGATCCTGTCTGATCCGGTTCAGTCAGCTGCACTGATCATCCTTAGTTACTTTCCCTGTTGAAATGTGTTTTAATGTGTCAGTTGTGAACAAATTAAGAACGGAAATGACTTGATTCAACATTCACCCCAGTTCAGGTGAAGAAGCTGATGAATATTCATTGAGGGACTGTAAATGTCACACATCCATAGCTGATGCTGTCGTATTGAAGGGCAGATCGGGGCCATGTGTGGAAACCCCTTCTCTTCTTCTCTCTCTACTTTCTTTACAGCCTTAAAGAAGGTCCTGTCCCTCTGAGGTTTGGTTTATTTCCTGCTGAAGCTGCCGTTGGCTGAGGCCATGTCTCTACTGAGACCGTAAAACTGACACACACACACACACACACACACACACACACACACAGACACATGCAGGTACCAAGTCTTCCCCTTGTGTTACTCTGAGCAGAGACTGGATGTGGGGGGGGGGCGCTGCAGCTGCTGTAAATCTACAGTTGGTGCCAACAGGTATGACAAATACCTCAGCCCCCCAGACTAAACCCTTTGCATGACCACATGCTTCCCCTGACCTGAGCCAACCCCGTGAAGAG
Organism: Aeoliscus strigatus; assembly: GCA_901007665.1. Classification (NCBI taxonomy): domain Eukaryota; kingdom Metazoa; phylum Chordata; class Actinopteri; order Syngnathiformes; family Centriscidae; genus Aeoliscus; species Aeoliscus strigatus. The sequence continues at coordinate 151,533 of CAAKHB010007988.1, read as the reverse complement.
GCGTCACATAGCTGATCACCTCCTGGAGCCTCTGAGACACATTCCCCCAGTCTGAGGGTGCGTTCACCCGTCGTGGTTGTCATATGTGACTTTACAACGCAGAGCGCTCCCTCCTGCACTGACACACAAGAGCTGACTCAGCAGCTTCCACCTTTGTCCCAGCTGATGCTTGGTAGAATCCATACTTATCAGTCGTTGGCCGATATCCCAGAGGAATCAACCTGCGACACATTCAAAAACACCAGTCACTTTCCAGGGAATATAAAAGGATCTTTTCCCTCACTGGTAGAAGTCCCAACGATGTTTATTTACATCCCACAGTCATCCACTCTGATTCACAATGCGCTGCCATGCACGAGTCCTATGTCACACCTTCCACCTGACGCTGTGCTGCAGAGAATCCATGAGAAACAACAACCTCAGCACTGTGAGACAGCGAAGCCAAGAGACACGCTCTTTGTTTGTCCCACAGCTCTTCCTTTAAGTCCGGGCTAATAAACCACCTTTGTGGCTCTCAAAGCCAAACACAATGAGAGTCTTTGATGTGGATGCTCCTCCAGCGACACTGCTCAGAGCTCGGTCATAAAACACTCAATAAATGTGCCTCCGCTGGACGTGTCCCTCCCCTCATGACATGGACCACAGCTCCTTTAGCAGGAGGAACAAAAAGACAATTCTTTCTCTTTAGTTAAAGATCTATTTTCAATGCCTATGAGTGGTTTAATGATTGTCAGTTGCTGATCAGTGCGTCATTTGCTTCTTGTTTATTCACAGTTCTAAACATCCAAACCCGTCGATAGCAGAAAACAGGAAAACAACGCTGGACAAACACAAGTGAAAGTGAAGTTAGTGGTATTTTCTGTACTGAATCAAAAATGATTCCACATGATCCTGTTCAGTTTAGCACTTAGTACAATGTGTTGTGACCCCACTTCTTCCTATCAGTCCAACACGTGCACGGCTGCGCATGGAGAGCTGCAGCATATCAAAGCAGAGAGCTGAAATTGAATGTTCCCAGCAGCTGGAGTTTACACCTGAGGTCATTTATAGTGCCTCCCTGTCTTTCTGATCCTGTTTAAGCACCGAGCTTCCTGATTTACAAGTCAGCTGCTGGCCACCTGGTTGACCCCCTCCGGCCACAGATGGTCCGCCGCTCGGACCGAGACCCCGCTCCTCCCACAAACAAAACGGGCCGAGCGAATGTGAGCTTCAGGCCAGAGGAGACGCGATACGGCCTGAACACCATCCAGCAGCTGCTGAGGAGACACCGAACACAGTGAAACTCTGCCCAGAGGTCGAGAAGCCAGGAGAGAAGGATGTGGTCTTTATCGAATGAACCTGTGCTTCACACAGCATCCTGCTGTCCACCAGGAACAACTTCCACCTGTCGATGTCCAGTTCCTGACGCTCTGACACAATCAGCTGTGAGCTGGCCGTGGGACACATACACACCACATGGCTGACGTCTGGATGAGGAGGACACGCAGATAAATCGAAAGCAGCCCGAAATGCTTTGCTGACAAAAAAAATACCAAAGCACGTTCTGCGGAACTCTGCAGACAAGATGAGTTCAGTTCTCTGGAGCATCTGTGGTGCCGTTCCACTTTACGGCACGTTGCGACATACCCGTTGCTGTGGAAACACCAGCAGTTTCCCTGAGGCCCACGGCCTCAGTGTGAAATGTGTGAATATGTGTGACTAGTAACTAACGACATACATACAACTTCAAATATGTCTCTTAAGCATCTCTGTTGTCTAATGTGTGGTGGGAGGGGCCAAACACGGGGAAATCAGCACTTTCATGTAAACCACTAAATCTCATTCAAGGTTCAATAACTCACCAAGGCCTCCGATGGTGTGTGTGTTCTGTGCGGCACGCAGCTGCATCGGGGCGCTCTCCTGCTGGCTCTCCTCGTGGTAGAACAGTCGGTAGCCCTGCACACTGGCTGAGTTCCTGGGCGCCAACTGCCAGCGCACCAGAAGAGTGGTACAGTTCAATGGCTCCAAACGCAGCTCTGGGGCCAGAGGGACTGAGCAGAGACAGAGCAGTTGTCAGCCAAATGTTGAGTAGTCGTCGTCTCAACGAGGAGGACGACGTCACATGACTGATTCCTACAAGACTGGCTTCACTTCGCCATCCATCTGCGTCTGGCACGGAGGCACTCGTGAGCAGGAGTTTTCTTTGAAAAGTGAAACTACCGTCTGATGCTTCACCAGCTGTTTCACACTGTCAGGAGCAATTTCACAGTTTTATTTTCAGAACGTGGGGAAATGAAGAGGAACGTTTCCAGATGCCTGAGTTTAAACAGAAGACAGACGACCAAAGAGATGGGCAGCCAAAACAACCCCCCCACACACACACACACACTAGATCAGGGGTGTCAGACTCCAGTCCTGGAGGGACGATCCAGCAGGTTTTAGATGTCACCTTGCTCCACAGACGGAGTCAGATCAGCAGCTCGTCACCAGGCGTCAGCAGAACTTCACAGACACTGATTCAGGTGAGGGAGGAGCGGGGTGACATGGAACACCTGCAGGATAGGGCCCCCCAGGACTGCAGTGTGACACCCCTGATCTAGAAGGTTGAAGATGGAGCTCAACAACAATCTGATTCACTCTCTTTATGACCCATGGCTGACACCCCCAGGACAGAGGTCACAGACAACACAGTCTTCACATCCACCCATCATCCATCCCTCCATCCATTCCTCCATCCATCCATCATCCATCCATCATCCCTCCATCCCTACATCCAAGTGTCCATGTTCATATTTCTTCAAAACGCCACAAACACTGAAACATCTCCAGGTCAGATCCGTGACTTCATGTTGATGAAGACCAGTCCATCCTGTGACGTACCTCGTGCACTGGATGCCTTTGGGGTGCGATGGGAGGTCCAGGCCGACTGCTCCCCCCATCCCACACCGGTGGCAGCTGCGATCCGCAGCAGGTAGATGGTGTCAGGCTGCAGGTCTTCTAGTAGATGCTGGGTCTTCTCTCCAGGAAGCTCCACCTGCGAGACTGTGCTCTCAGCACTGGTGCGGTAGAACAAGCGGTAAGCAGAGACACGGCCACGACTCAGCTTGGCTGGCAGGGGCTGCCAGGAGACCTGGATGTCTGTGGGGCTGTGGCTGGTGAGGCTGAGCTCCGGTGCCCGGAGGGGAACTGTAGAAAGACGAGATGGCAGGGATAAGTTCAGAATAACAACACTGTAAAAAACAGAGAAGTCACTTTGATGCTTTACAAGCCAGCGGTGTGTGATGACACGGCCTATGTAATGACACAGATCTGTTCATTCACAGGAGAAGAACGGGAGCACATGAGGTTTGTTTGAGTTCAGGACGCCGTGGGAATCAGGCATGAACGCAGAGGGAAACTATGGACATGACTCCTCACAGGCACCAACAAGGGACAGTGAGTGAGGACGGGTCACCAGTGACAGAGGTGACACACACAGACAGTGCCCCGCTGCCACACAGCCCTCTGTCAACACCTCCACTCATTAACTGCAGTAAAACATCCTGTGAACAAACACAGCACGAGACTCTACCTGGATGTCAATAGTAACACTGTCCCACGTGTAAACAGGTTGTATTTGTTGTTTTCTTGTGTAAGACTTTCTCTTACCATCCTCCAGCGTGTGCTGGAACATGTGGTCCGACATGCGACTGGCTCCCATGGGCATGTAGGCCACCACGTAGAAGGTGTAGTTGCGAGCCGGCTCCAGGTCATCAATAATATAACGAGTGGTATCGTTTCCAATGACGACTTGATATTCCTCGTTGTTCAATCCTGTCAATTAAATTCAATGACAGACCAATTTAGAAATGTCTGCTTTTGTATTCACTTAAAACACTTTGGAACCATGTGAAATCATCCAGTAGTGTGGGAAGAAGACCGAGCTGTGTGTTTTATATTCCAGTCAGTCCAAACAACTGCCGGTGACTATTTCATTAGTGCAGATTATCAAAATCGGACGAGATGTTTTTGTCAGATTCGGTGCTCGAGAGCAAATAGGAAGGAGAGCTCCCCGCGCTCTCAAGATTTCCTGTCGATTCACACCCTCCTGCTGCTCTGACAGGACACACAGCTCTGGACCCTCCATCAGTGGGCTAATTAGTTCCTCCTTTCATTCCAGGCTCCACTCAGTGTTCGACTTCTGTGTCCTCAAGTGGAGGACGCACTGTCTGTCAATGTCGACCACCAAATTGTTCATTTCGTTCTGACCCCCTCAACCCCTCCTGTGTCTAAAAAAATACAGCAGGTGTTTCTTTTTCTGCTTTCACCTCCCCACTGGAAGTCAGTGAAATGACTACAGTGCTGGAATGAACAGGCAGAGGTTTCCCCCCTCACTGACTGTTGCTGTCACTCCTACCAGTTCCCAGGAAAAGCTGAAAGGCTTTTTCTGCTGCCACATTACAACCTTTGTGACTTTGTCAATGGTTTTGTCTGCATCCTGCATTTTATTGGCCAAAAGAAGGGCCCCTGATTCCTGAGAGTCCTCTGCGCTGTGGAGGACTGTTCCCATTTGATGAGAAAGGAGCGTACGTCTTTGTTTTGGAGTATTTTGTTTATCTTTGACCTGTGCCACAGACATAGCCACAGCAGTGGCTACAATTAATTTCATTTCATTTAAAGAACTCAAAATCACAATAACCTGTTCCTCAGAAGAGCTATATATACACACACACACACACAGGGTGTCCCCGCAAAAAATGTATACGCACTTTAAATAATTGTAAGCTTTGATTTTCAATATGTAGAAGAATTTCCAATCATCATTGTGTTGTTTTGTCACCGCCTGTTCTCAGACCGATGTCCGTTCTGGTCCAGACACCGCCGGCAGCGCGAAGCGATGGAGTTCATGTTCAACGGTTGCTCTCAATTTCAATGACTCCTGCAGGTCTCATTGCGTAGACCTTGTCTTCTACGTATCCCCATAAAAAGAAGTCTAGTGCAAGTCTAGCTGCAAAGAAAAAACAGTTGAGTTATCAGCTGCTAAAGGGTATAGACATTTGTTGGGCGTTAGGTGTTCCCTGTCGTCTAGTTTTTGCTTGTTTTTAACAGACACCGATCAAGAATAGATCAGGCTCTGTGTCCCACGTCAAATATTTGCAGGTTATTTGTGGGATTTATCACCATTTTCAGATGTTTATCACACGCTCTTACTGCCATCACCATGAAAATATGAATCACAGAGCGGAGATGGACACGGTGTCCACAAGTGTTTCACGTTAACGTTCGCAACAACGACTATAGAGAGGGACAATGAACAGGACGCTGGTTTTCACTCACCTTCAGCCTTCATGTAGTGCACGGAGTACGCAATGACTTTATCAGAGTTGTACAGAGGCCTGTCCCACGCCAAAAGGATGGCGGAGCTGGACACCGTGTCAGCACGGACGTTCCTCGGAGCGCTGGGCCGGTCCTCTGACATGACCACAATGAGCCTGGCCATGGACAGGACGGATCCCTGGTCGTTGTCTGCCTGGCACTGGTAGATGGCATCGTCCTCGGCGATGATCTGGTTTATGACCAGTTTACTGTGACACACACACACACACACACACACACACACACACACACCTTCATTTCAAGGCTCATTCCCGACGTGTCATCGGTCTCTAAGGACCTTAAACGGTCTCTGACATTTGGCAGAAGACGGGAACAAATTACAAGCAAACCAACGGAAACCTCCATTTCCACTGGTGTAAATTATTCAGTTTCCCTTCGGCTGCAGCGACAGGAGTTAATTATTCATGACGATTGTGTGTAAGTGGCCACAAAGATCAAAAGGTAAATGCTTCCCAGTGCACGTGCATCTGGTCAACTGGCCCAGATGAAAAGGAGGAGGATACCTGTGGTACATCTTGATCCGGCCATTTGATTGAATCTTCTCTCCGTTCTTGAGCCAAGTGATTCGAGGCGTGGGAAAACCTTCCGCTTGGCACACGAATCGAGCGGTGCCGGCGCGTGGACGGGTCAGGCTCTCTGGCCACTCCACCAGAGACGGCGGCGCTGTGGAGGAAACACATCAGTGACAAACACATTCCATGAGGCGCGTGCTGAAGAATCAAGTATGGATCCAGAAGCAGATCGTTACCCAGCACAGTGACATTGGCTGACGCAACCGTGTAGTTGCGGGTGCCGGGAGTGGTGGCTCTGCACAGGTACACGCCGCCGTGCTGCGGCTTGATGTCTGAGATAATGAGGTTTCCGTTTCCCAGCACTTTGCTGCTGTAAACATCGATAGGCCTGCTGTCGGCTCTGCTCCAAGAGATGATGGGTCGAGGCGTCCCCGTGGCCACGCACTCCAGGATGGCAGTGTGATGCAGGGACACGGACACGTTCTGAGGCCCGGCGATGATGCGTGGCCTCTGGGGGAGCTGAGGACTGGGAGCTGCAGGGGGACGACGGGGGAGAGATACTTTCTGTGAACGGCGAAACACGTAAAACTGGCATGATGTAGTAGGAGATGGAGGAGATGGTGAACGTGCTGCTCAGACTGATGGAGCAAGACACCACTGCAAAACACACATGCCTGGACTTCATCAACACACCACCGTGTATCTATTTTAAATTAGCAGGAGACCAGGAATGAAGAGTGGTCGCTGTTTGAAAACGTTGACCACAGCTTGTGACGTCCCTCAGACGTCTGCAGATGTCATGTTCTTACTGTCTCAGTCTGTGTGGACCATGACCGAGCAGCGGTTACTAGGTTCCATCCCTGAGTCGAGTTACTTTGGTGAGATCAAAGGTTTGTTTGGGAACTTTATGCACATGAATGATCAAAGATTTTGCAGAAATGTTGAAGTATTCGTCATCAAATTGAACCGGCGTATCGATACCGATTGAACTGATCAAGAGCAGGACGTAGAGCCGTCACTGTCCCCGGCCCCAGGATGTTAGAGCCCACGACTGCTGGGGGAAGGGGGGGGGAACACACCTGCAGTAACGGTGAGAGTGGCCTCTGTGCTGCGGCGGCGGCTGCCGATGTTGGTGGCGATGCAGCGGTAACCGCCGACGTCAGCCCACTGCACGCTATGGATCTGAAGGACACCACTGGGCAGGACGGTGATCCTACAGGACAAAGGTAAACCTACATGACAACCTACATGACAACCTACAGGTCAACGTACATGTCAACCTACATGTCAACCTACATGTCAACCTACAGGTCAACCTACATGTCAACCTACATGTCAACCTACAGGTCAACCTACATGTCAACCTACAGGTCAACCTACATGTCAACCTACATGTCAACCTACAGGTCAACCTACATGTCAACCTACAGGTCAACCTACAGGTCAACCTACATGTCAACCTACATGTCAACCTACATGTCAACCTACAGGTCAACCTACATGTCAACCTACAGGTCAACCTACATGTCAACCTACATGTCAACCTACATGTCAACCTACATGTCAACCTACAGGTCAACCTACATGTCAACCTACATGTAAACCTACATGTCAACCTACAGGTCAACCTACATGTCAGCCTACAGGTCAACATACATGTCAACCTACAGGTCAACCTACATGTCAACGTACATGTCAACCTACAGGTCAACGTACATGTAAACCTACAGGTCAACCTACAGGTCAACGTACATGTCAACCTACATGTCAACCTACATGTAACACACAGCCGACACACTTCAGAGAGCGTCGGTTCATGGTGTCACAGTGTCACAAACCTGCTGTCCGACAGGGATGTGACAGATCCGTGTGCATACCTGTCAGTGGTCAGGGGCAACGTGACCCGATTGAACTCCCAGGTGATGATGGGGGGAGGGTGTGCACTTATTCTGCAGGAAAATCTGGCAACTGAACCTTCAGTTACCACAATGGACGTCGGCTGGATTGCAAAAGCAGAGATACCTGCAGGAAAACAGCAACACGTCATGACTGATTGATCCTGTCAGGGACATTTTAGATAACTGATGATCAGCTGCTTGTCAAATGGTTTTGACTTTTGATGTTGAAAATATCTTTAAGTGTCAGGACCGAACACAGCGATCAATGAACCCACACGTTCACACTGAAGTCGAATGTTGTCTTGTGTTTTTCTGCTGAATGTTTCTATTCTTTTGTTTTAACGTCTCAAACTCCTTTCACACTGGTGTTGTACTGCACCTCCCTTCGCCGCTTTGAAAAATAAATCAAATACGTGTAAAACCTGTGTATAAGTACACATGAGTCAGTGTGGACAGAGAAGTGACGACTGGACAGACACAGCTCCGTCCTGCCTGGGTGGAGCCTCCCTCAAACTGAGCAGCAAACACATGAATCACAGTAAGTTCCTTTGAAAAACCCAAACGTAATGATGTCAGTTGTTTCTGACCGCTCCTCCCGTTAATGAACGCTGTGCTTAACAGAGGTTCCTGGGCTGTAAAAGTCCTAAAAGCCATTAAGGTCAGCGGGCGGACCATCCCCCGCTGGGCCTGAGGTCAGTCATTTATTCACTGAAATCAATTGCACTCCCGTCATTGATAGAAAGCAAATACTGGGATTACTAAAAGACAGCAAGCATGAATTCATGATCATAAAATATCTGTCAGACACGGACGAATCCATCGGCCATAAATTGTCTAACAGACACGTTTGACTGTTTGTCAATGAATTATTTTCCGTCTCTTCCCCAGGACGCAGACGCTGATGAGCCTGATCGTTTCAGACAAACAAACCGTGCTGCTCTTTAACCTCTCGTGCACAATCCACAGCGGATTCTGCTGCCGTGAGACGGCACCACTTCAGAGATAACACACAATGAGGAGCAGACAGGGAATGCAACCTGAGGCCCGACAGGACGTCAAACAGACAGACAAACAAACAAACAAACAAACAAACAAAGAGCTGGTGAATGTGAGGACGACTCCAACCAGGGACAACTGGGAGAAATCTCCCTCCACACGTTGGATTTGTCATGTTGACTCCTCCGATGAAGACTCCATGTAGGTTAATGAGATGAAATAGAATAGAACAGAATCCCTATTGTCATTGTACAAGTACAATGAACGAATGATAAAATATAAAAAGTATAAGTGAATAATGGATCGTGTTATACTGCATATTGTTTTTTTAACAGCATGCTAACGATACGGTCGACACTGACTAGTCAAAAAGAGGGAATACATGTCAGTAGGGTAGAAAAAAAATACATGCAGAGCAAAAAGTAATATCAGTGTCTAACAGGTACAAAGTACAGTGAGGAATAAAATCCCTCAGATGGAGAACCCGTCCAGAGCAGATGTGTGTGGGCAGTGGATGTTGAACGTTCTGGACACTGACACATGGACAGTTTCAGTCGTAGCTGTGGGTGATGGAGAGGGGCGGCGTGGAGCTGGATGAGTGTGTTGGAGAGGGAGCGCCCTATTCCTGAGAACCTCGTATTGGAGAAGACCTTCTTACGTTCGGGGGCAGTGCAGCGTTGAAGTATCTGCCCATACGACGTCCACACGTCTCAGCAGCGCTGGGGGAAAGTGTGAGAGCCGCGTTGCCAGGTGTTGTGGTGTGAAACAGAAGAAGACCTCTGACTTAGAAAACACATTCAGTGATTCATGACATTTGCAGAGCTGACAGCGACCACCCCCCCATACCCCCCCCCCCACCCCCACCCCCACTTCCCCCTAAAATTCAAACTGACATTTGTTTGTCCAAGAGAGGGAGGATTTGTGTGAAGGCGACTATCAGCCGTCATTGATCAACCTGGTGTTCTCTGGGACCGGGGGGTGGTGGGTGGGGGGGGGGGGTGTTGAGGTAAAAAGGTGCACGTGTCTGTGACGCTGCAGCTCTACGTCTGATCTCTGTCCTGACGCAGTTAATTCAATTAGTCTCTTACCCCGGTTTGATGTGACAACAGAATTTGAAGTCACCCACCCCCAAGCCAACGGCCCCCACCCACCCTCAGTCCACACTCCCCTCCATCAACCCCCTCCAACGCCCCCCCCCC
>CAAKHB010007988.1:119992-137619 GCA_901007665.1 Aeoliscus strigatus | reverse complement strand
GGGGGGGGGGGGGGGGGGGGGGGGGGGGGGGGGGGGGGGGGGGGGGGGGGGGGGGGGGGGGGGGGGGGGGGGGGGGGGGGGGGGGGGGGGGGGGGGGGGGGGGGGGGGGGGGGGGGGGGGGGGGGGGGGGGGGGGGGGGGGGGGGGGGGGGCTATCACCCCAGGTCGGTGTGATGGTTAAAAAGGTATTTTCTGGAGGACGGAAATGCGTCGCAGGCGTGGTAAAACCCTTCAGATTCTGCAAATGTGGCTGAGCGAGATGTGTGCCCTGTGGGTAGGAGGCCGGGGGGTGGGGGGGGGAGGTCCCAAAAGACCAACTCTGCCTGAAGCACCACCCCCCCACACACACACACACACACACCTAAAAATACGCAACCAGCTCCTGACGGAGAAGGCATTCCAAGAGAACAATTCCTCCAGTGATCAGGGTGCAATAACATGAAAGCCCCGGCCTGTGAATGGGGGTCATCTGCTCCTCAGCTTTGGAGCAACGGGCTTCTGGATGAATCCTGACCTTTCAGATCTGCTGCTACTTCATTAACACACCAATGGACATGTTCCCTTTCCAACTGTGTCTTTTCCGGGGGTCCAACTTCACCCACGTCCTCCATTAAAGTTGCTCCTAATGCAACTGGTGAGAAGTGCTGCTTGTTTTTCTTCTGTGTGTGTGTGTGTGTGTGTGTGTGTGTGTGTGTGTGTGGCGTGCATGTTGGTGTGCACTGTGTGTATTTTACTCAGGTGGTGGTGTTGTTGTGACGATCACATTTCTCAGTTGTGGGATTCCTAAAGTATAATCTCTGGATCCTTGAGCTGAGATGAAGAAGCTTCTCAGACGAGCAGAGAAAACATCTCCAATCCAACCAGCAGCTCCCGACTCCTCCGAGTGGACGCAGAGAGGAACGGAGCAGGAAAGAACACGTGAATTCAATTTTCCTTGGGTTGTTCTTTGGAGGGAACAGAACTCCAGAAGCAGAAGAAGAGACGTGACCAGGAACCTTCACAACCAACCACCTCCGTGCTGTTACTCACTTGCGATTGTTAGACGAGCTTTCTGGCTCAGGATTGCTCCATATTGGTTCCGGGCGAGGCACTGATAGACCCCTTCGTCTGATTTGTCTCCTCTTCTGCTCTCCACCTCTGAAATGTAGAGGGAGCCGTTGGAGAGCAGGTACACCCGCTCGCTCTGCACCACTCCGACTCCGTTTCGGAGCCATCGCACGTCGATAGGTGCCTCTCCGTGTGCCTGACAGTCCAAAATAACCGCTTCTTTACGCACGGCAGTGACGTCATGGGGCTCCTTGATGAAAAACAGCTCGCTGAAGCAGAAGACACCTGCGGAAAGAGGAGAGATGGCGGTCAGCATAACGGAGGACAGTCCTGCTCCTGAGTCAGGCACATGTGAGTGTTGTGTGTTTGGAGTCCGAACAGACGGGTTCGATGACATTCTCACTCTGTGTGACTTTGTTCTGTGATTTATATAAAGCGATAGTGACGGTGCATAAAATCTGCAAGCAACACCCAAAGACAAATACTTAACAGTCTGAACTGTTGATGCAACATGACGTTCTTTTTAAAAAACAAACACATCATATGTACCCCTGAACAAGTCCCTCGACCCTCAAAACACATCAGCCCTTTTTGTGCAGTCAGGGAAATGAACTCGATTTAATAAATACTTTTAGTAGTAATAATAATAATAATAATAATTGAATAATGAATCATTGGATTTCTCATCATAAGGACATCTCTCACACAGCTCTTTTCCCACTAAAACGTAATAAAAGTAAATCTCTGAAGTGTCCTTTACAATGAAATGTGTCTCAAACCGTTTACAATGAAGTATACAAAGACATACACACACTGTACACAACAGGGAATTTACAAAGACATGAAACAAAGTCTGGTGTTGTTTGTTCCATAAATAGTCATCAAACCAGCTGGGGCTGTGGAATATCTCATCTCTACATCCCTGTTGGGTATGTCAGACTCAAAATGATCAACTTTACATGATGACGACTAATGAAAACTTCAGTGCAGTGATCCCAGTTGAGCTCCAGTCTCTGACCGTAGTTCACCTGGTCCAGCTAGCTGACCCTCACCGACCGACACTCCGGCCGGCGGATGACTTTCCTGCTTCACCTTTGTCTCCGAAATGAATGGGAATGACTCACCTGAGACCGGGAGAAGAAACAACAGCAACTGCTGGTATAGTTTCCTTTTGAAATGCGCCATCTATATTGGCAATTGTCCATTCATACTAGCTAGGTTTCATCGTGGCTTCCTCCCGATGAAGAGCGCCGAGACTGACGAGCGCGACTGCTGCTCGGAACTGTTCGGAGGTCCTCGGAGCTCCTCGGACTGGAGTTTCCCTCCCTCCCTCCTTCTCTCAGTCCATCACTCTGGTTTGTAGCTCACAGCGCCATCCAGCGGCAAATCATCTACATCTGTTGATCCAGCTCTGAACATCAGCTGTGGCTGCTGCGAATGAACGTAAATAAGATGTTCATATGTTGTTTATAAAAGTGTCTCTCCTCTTTGAGGGGGCATATTTATGTCTTCCTGTTGTAAAACACCAAATCTCCTCAAATAACAGTTTTGAACAAATGTGTGTCAGTTTCGGGTCCTTGATGTGATAAATGAGCTACATGAAACTGTAGAAAATGTATGCAACGGTCATATTTCCATTTGAAATAGAAGGGGAACATACAAATAATGTCGCTCATGTATATTTAAAAAAAAGGAGTCCCCTGTACAGTGGACACATACACATAGAATAGATGTACTATATCGATCCTGTGAGGGGAAATTCATGTTATAAAACCTAAAAAAAGGGTAAAAAAAAGAGAAGGGAAAATACATTGAACAACAGTACACATAAAATACCAGCAAATCTATGAGAAACTAAAACTAAACATATTTACAAATTTATTTTTTCAAACTAAAAAGGGTAAATATACAGATTTGCAGTTGTGGAGCAGTATCTCATATAAATACGATATGAGACATACAGATTATGTACAGTTGACAATGAACAGTTATGAATAGATGCAGAACATTATTACAATTTAATTACAGAAAGTGTTTTTGTCATGCAGAGGGGAACCGCTGTAGAGAACAGGAACCGGATGTATTTAAAGCACTGGTCACTTTCAGACTTGAGTTTCTGACTATTTCTGTTACATAAAACATGTTTGCACGCTTCGGCTCAATAACTGTGATTGATTGCATCTGTATCAATAACAGCAGAGGGTCCAGTCTGACCTGTGAATGTTGGAACATGTCAACAAAGAGCTGACGGATTCAACACCGTCGTCCTCCTTAAACCCACAAGAACCTGTGCTTCTTTTAATACGACATGCATCGACCCCTCAGTGGACGAACTGACCCCTCGTAACAGACCCGACACGAGAGCAGAAAGGAAACGAGCTCGTCCTTTCTGAGGTCTGTAGAGAACAAACAGCAGTCACAGGAGCAGACAGCTGCTGTGTCAATGCTCGTATTGATTCACCGTCCGTCACTTGTAGTGGTGAGAGATCCACCCCCCCCACAAACACACACACACACACCCTGGGAACCTTCATTTCAGAGTGCAGCTGTTATTTCTGTCCAATCAGGCAGAAGCACAGAGAGCTGATGGACAGTAGAGACACAGACATATGATCTGTGTTTGTGTTCGTCTGTTTACACTGATGTGGATCGTAATATTCATTTGGAGTTATTAAGGCTGTTTTAAGGCAGCTTTTTCCTGCTTCACCAACCGGCTGAGATCAGCTGACATCAGAGCTGGAGGTCCTTTGTTGACGTCATGTGGGAAACTACCCCCCAACACACACACAGCATCGCCACCACCTCTGCTGAGGGTTGGAATGAATCACGTCTGTTTCATCACCTGTCAATACGCTGACGTGAGCGGGTGGACTGAGGGTGCCTGTGAACTCAGGTCGGATCAATGGGGTAAAGTTATTATCAGGTTCTGAATGCAGGGGTCGTGGGTAAAGAGGAGCACAGCGGACCCCACCCCCGACCCCTGCCCCCAGCAGTGGTCTAAAGGCCATGTGACCTCCTGTGACCCCTATGGACGGCTGTTCGTGTCCGGGCTGTTCATCTGAAACAAATAAAGGCTCCAGCTGAGGAGGTTAAGGTTCCATCCACAGAGTCCTGATGAATGTTGCATGAACATCTCACACACACGTACATCCATTTCCATGGCAATGCACCTTGATACCTGGAAGAGCTTCTCACCCCACAAACTCATCACAACTCAGACCGTGTTAATGCTCCCGGAATGCCCCCCCCACACACACACACACACACCCACCACCTAGCAGCTCATTAAAATGATTCGTTAGAACGGATCTTATGACTTTTTACCTGCTGCTTTAGATTCTTTATTAATCTCCAAGAGAAATTCACATTAAAACTTTGGCAGTTTCTAGTGTTGTTAATATCTATCTCACCTTAAGAAAGATGTGTCAAGTGTGTGTGAAATGTTTGTGCTTTATGTGTGACAGCCGTCAGGTTTAGAAACGGGGAGAAACGGTCAGAAACTTTCATGTCAACTGACAGAAACCAAACGTCTTTAAAGTTTAAACTGACACAGAACGTGAACACTGGATTTCTGCTTTGCTATATATTTTTTTATTTGTCAAATATATTTTGATGTACGTTGTCGTCATCAAAGTGGGATTTAACAAATGCACTTTATATCAATATGCTGCATGTTTGTATAATGCACTTATGGGTGTTAAAGGATTTTTTCAGTAACAAAATGTTAAAACTCATGTTAAAATGAACAGTTGATACTTTTCTTCTTCCACAGACACTAACACTAATATAACAACAGTACTTCCGTTTCCAGATGAGAGCATCAAGAAACACAATCAGCGTCTACATGACATTACAAAGGCCTCGGTATTTCATTTCAAACACGAGTGAAAGAGGAGAATGTGCTTATTTTCAGCGATGTTCACATGTAAACATTCAAACACGTTGAACTCGAAGCAGCTTGGGCAGAGACAAGCTTCAGCCTGCAGGTGACAGGTCGGTGAGGACAGTTCAGATAAGACTTGTTGAGATTAACAAAGTGCTTCACTTTATAAAAGCTTAAGTATAAAACCACGCTGTCAAAGACAAGAACCAGCTCACAACCTTCCACTGTTAACAACCTGTAAACAAGGCAACGAGTGTAAACGCACGTTCAGAAAAATCCACCGATCAAACACAAACGCTTGAGGACAAAAGGCGTCACGAGGGACGGGGACTCAGGCTAGGTTGGTTGATCCTCAATGCAGCTGTATTTCTATTGTCACTGAAGTGACAGAAATCAAACCAAACGTTTGAATTCAGTTCATCTGTGACGCTGAAATCAGAAACATTCTGCAGTTTTTCCTCATTTCAGATTCACCACCTCCGGATTTACTGAACCTGCTTTCTGGAACGGACCTCTGAACAGACTTCAGAGTTTTTACTCACACACTCATGTGAACTGGATGAGAACGTCTGTTCGCTGGAAAAACGCTGATCAATGAAAACAGTCGTGTATCAGTGAACCAACGACCACGGAGACTGATGAAACACTTCAGTTTGTACAAAATGTCACATTCTTTAACTGAATCTGTTCATGATGTCACACGGAGAAACGCAGCTCAACGGAACACAGAGTAACTTCTGTGCACGTGCACCATGCTGACTACCCTAGCTCATCCTTCAACTGGTCCTGGCACTGGCACGTCACTGCTACCCACCGACGGAGACACTTGGTCCAAGTGTCTCAAAGGGTTCTCCACTAATGCTTGAGAGACGTGTGTGTGTGTGTGATTTGCGGCATCAGCGCTGAATAAACTGGAATGAAGAATGTTGTCTTGTGCATAAAATAACTCACTTGGTACACTACCAGGTTTCATTTGTCATTCTTGATAATAATGTTCTGTTCTTTCCTAAAAACGTGCCACGATGCAACCAGGCGACGATCGCATCTCGGGTCGGTCTGACAAACTCGTGAGGCAACGCGGCTGAAATGAAACAAATGTTTTTAAGATCCAAGTTTTGGTTGTAATGAACGCTTTCAAAGTCTTGTTTCACAGACGTGAGTTTGATAAATAATTCAGCATTTTAACACACAGAGAGAAATCATAAGAATCATAAAATAACAATAAAACCTGATTTGTAAACTTCATTCTCTTCAGTCACTGTCCGTTCTCCATGTGGACCAACGTGAACACGTGACTGTCCTTCATCTGTCCACAGGTGCAGGCGACATAGAGGCTCCTCCTGTCGTCAGCTTCAGCTCTGTGCTGCCTCTCTGATGGCGGTCAAACCAGCGCAGCACCCGTGGGCACGTTAATCCACCCCGTCGAAGCCCTGAGCGTTCTCAATGGCAATGTGAAGTTTCTCCCTCAGCTCCTCAAAGGACTCGTACGGAGGGAGGTCCAGACGGTTGAAACTGTGAGGAGGAAAAGATCTATGAGTGGACCGAGGTGTGACCCCAGCAGCAGGAAAAGAACCTCTGATTCAAGTTCTCACACGGCCCAATGTGTGTGCATGTCTGTCCACTAGAGGGAGTCGATAAACTGTGTATGCTGCTCAGAGCTGTGAACTAAATGTCTCAGTTCAGACCAGTAAACAAACATGTTTACTGATCATGAGGCCGTCACTTGTCCACACGACAGTTCCAGCACCACTCAACGCGTTTTTTGTCTTTTTTCCGTCTGCGATAGAACCTGTCTCTCCTGGTTCCTGCTCTGTCGAGGTTCCGTCGAGCGAACATGTGACGGCCACAGACTGCCAGCGTCTGATTGGTCAAAGAGAGAAAGGTACGTCACATGCATCGACCGCCATTTTCAAACAGCGACTGATCTTTAGTAATGACCGTGTGGGTGGGTCCACCGTCCATGTCCAGACGTTTGTGTGTTGGGTGGCTGGTGAGAGAGAGTCCATCATGACTCTTGTCTCGCTGCCCGAACCTTCTCTGACTCGGTGTCTTCTTTGCAGTCACCGCCGCCTCCATCTTATACAAGTGTAAGGCGGATAGAAAAAGACGCTGTCGCCGTGACGACCCCTCATGTTGAGGGACAACTGATCTCTGATGTGGTGCCAGAATAGGAGTAGAGCTGAAACTGTATCATGGAAAAGTGACATTATTCACCTGAGCGTCATGATCATGGTACAAAGGCTTTGATCCACGTTGATAAATAACAACTGTTCCTCTACTCTGAGCTGAACGACACATGCCTCTGCGTTTCACATACTCTTCTTCAGAACAAGTCAAACTCAGCTCCTTCCACAGTCTGTGAATCACATGAGGACAGACACGCAGGAACATTCCTGTCTCACCAAGTGTGTGCTCGGGGCAGTTTGTCACGTGTCCCCCACTGCTCGATGGTGAACAGCTGCGGTCCATTGGACCCTGGAAAGAAAAGCAGTAAACACCAGACCAACACGTGGAATTCAAGCGTGAAGCCGATTGGAGACCAATGTCTGATGGAGGCAGCTGGGTGTGTTCATCTCACCGTACAGCTCCGCAAAACCGTTCATCGGGACCCTGGATGTTCCCGTCACAAACTGTAAGAGGCGGATTCGCTTCTCTGCGTCCATCAGCAGGACGGTCTACAGGAAACAACGGAGACATATGAACAACAGGCGAACAGGTTCAGCACTCAGCCCATTAGCCCCGAGCCTGGAAAGTTGTCTTACTTTCCAAAACCACTGGATGACGACATGGTTGGAGCAGTAGCTGTTCTTGTACTTGGTGTTTTCTCTCCAGTCGTTCACATCCACATCACCCAGACCGCACATGAGCAGCTAAGGGATGAGAAGAAGACGGCGGTCTGAGTGTGTGTGACATCAGTGCGACAGAACACGCAGGAGAGGACGCTCACCTCCAGCTCGTTCTCATCAAAGATCTTGATCAGATCCTGTGGGATCAACTCGAAGAATCCCTGAAGCACAGAGCCTGCTGTTGTTTACACTGTGACCACTGGGATTGTGCTGGATGTTCAAATGTTGTTACCTCCTTGAACGCTGTCATCTGCTTCCGTATCCGGTTCACAAACCGCCACTGCATCACCAGGCTGTGAGGGCAAACGCAGCCATGAGTCAAACAATTCAGACGCTAGGAGCAGGTGGAACCACTGCTTACTGGATGTACTCCTTCTTGTTCTCATTGGTGATGACCACCTCGGCTCCCCCGGGCTTCAGTTCGTGCTGATGCGTCTGAACAGAAGGTATGGAAACAGGCAGTGAAGGAGGGAAACAGTACGTCCCACAACCGGAGGAGAGATATACGGAACAAACCTGTCCGAACAGCTCCTCGTCGATAGTGAACCTCAGATCCAAGTCGGTGGGGTCGTTCTCCAGAATCCACTTCAGGGAGTTGAAGTATTCACTGTCCTGAACAGACCAAACGCAAATCAACATTCTCCTGAACTATGTTTGCGTTTGGCAGTGGCATGTTTGGTTTTAACACTCGAACGTAAAGGTGAGAAGTCATGACAACGACTTGTAGCATCACAATGCCATCTGATACCATCTGATATCATCTGTATTTTCCGAACGAGGTCATCATGTGTGCTTTTAAAAATTTTTTGTTGTTTTTCTGCATCGCCAATGTGACAGCATGACACTTACCACAGATTCCATGTCCTGGAGAATGATCGGCTTCTGCAACATCATCTTGTAAAACGGACGAATGAAAAATGCTTCAAAGACACAAAGACAAATCAGACATCTGTTGTCTTAAAGTAGAATGAAAATGTGTCTCTCAAACACAATAACGAGGGAGAAAGATGCAAAAAGAAATGGGGGGAAGAATCACCCGACACAAAACCCTAGCATCTAATAAATACACCATCGTGAAAAATATCAGAAAACGTCATTGTACGAGTCTGGATGCTGTTTGTTTTGTAAAAAGCACTGATGACTTGTGAACCGGAGCACTTACCATCCAGCAGCTTTCCGTGGTAAACAGCCATACCGGCCACACGGCCAATGAACTTGAAGTAGGACAGGTGATCCTCGTTACACAGACCTGAGTTGGGGTTGATCTGAAGTGTGTAGTTATCACTGAAACACAAAGCACATCATCAGTCATACGAGGAGACATGTATTCAAAGAAGAGATGTCACTGCTGCAATTCATCACTCATGTTCATTGACACTGAACTGTTTTACACTAGTCGCTCTCATTTCATTCACTTAAAAACATTAAATCTGTACTAAATGTTGACGGAAATCACTTTGCTACAAAAAATTAGATATTCACTTAGAGGAACTAGGGATCCAGTTTTGACATATTTCTCAGTAATGTTTTCATCTGTTGTTCCCATTCTCTTAATAGTTTCCTGTTTGTATTCATGTTCCCTCTCTGAGTGACGGCAGAGCGTCACATTAACTCAGTGTTGGTTAAATCCAGTGGAGATGTGCTCTTTACGTGGGAGGAGCTTGTGTGCGTTAAGGTTTTTTTGTGTGTATTACAAAACAGGAAATGTTTTCGTGGTCGTGCTCTGCTGTGTGTGATGTATGCTTGCCAACATTTCCTACAGAAAAAAATGGAACATAAAAGAATGATTAGGGTCCGATCCATTGATGAGGAACTGTGTTCATGCTGTGTTTGTTGTGTTTTTTGGTGGACAGATTTACAACCGTCATAGTGGCTGTCCTCTGACTGGTGCTGTTTGGACTCACGTGGCAGAATATTCAAACAGTCCGTAGTACGGGTTGAACATCTCTTTGGACATGAGGAAGAACCACTCTCGGGCCACACCTCCATAGTCCAACCCCTTTTCTCCCTCAAACTCCACCCAAAGTCGAGCCTTCAGCAGGTCGGCACTCTTCACTGACAGGATCCTCCGGTACGAGTCCTCCAGCACGGCGTTTCTCCGGAGCTTCATCTCAAAGCGGTTTGGGATGTCAGCCTGCAGGTCAGACAATCGTGTGGTTGTGACAAACATACAAATCCTCTGTCTTCACACCATGTGGATACTAGACGCCCATGGTGGAGGTAACATCAGTATACTCACCGGTTTCTTCAACTTCTTGCGGAAATAGTCATACTTCTGTTTGTAGTCTCTGGAATACGGCACCGCCTGGAAGAGACACAGCAGACCAAACTAATCGACAGCAGATCACACAGATTGTTCTGTCCTCGCTTGATGTGTTGTGTTGTCAAACTAGACAGACAGCTAACATGAGAGAAGATCCAATGAAAACTGCAGCTTGGAAGTTTTTAAGGCGTTTACTGTATCCTTATTTCCACCTTGAACAGTTGAATGGACTCATTCTTTTTTCACTGTAAAACTGTAATAAAACATACAAATGAAATATAAATAATACAGTATCTCCATATAACTCAGATGTCCCTGTTGATTAAGGTAATTAAACATACTGATGACATAAGACAGAAGAGCACAGCTAATGAAGCACAGCTAAGTAGTTGGCTAAACCGAAACATAGCAATTAGCAAGACAGCAACTTAGCAAACTCTGACAAGCAATGAAAACATTATCAAATCAAAACATTAACATATACACTCTGGCATAACTCTGACTTTTCAAAAGACAAACAACTATGAGTATGCACTTACAGACATAGTATGCACTTACAGAAACAAAGCCCTTAACAAGATGTAGAAACTGCCCACACGATCTTGTCTGTTGCAAATGATTTAGACCGACAAAGCAAGTAACACAATGACCACGGGATGGCGCCAAAGGACAAGATAATGTCTGTACATGAACTGTGTATGAGGGAGTGCTAAAAAATGAACTGAAATGATTTACATAAAATAAAGTATAGTTCCAGTACACTGATCAACAGCAGACCAAACTGATCAACAGCAGATCACACTGATCAACAGCAGATCACACTGAACAACAGCAGATTGAACCCCCGGAGCCACTGATCCGGGGTGCACACACACGCACAGGGGACACGATCCATTTATTCTGTTATTATTATCATTACTGCTAATACCACTAATAATAGAACAAATACAACAAAGCACAGCAGAATAACCAGTGACACAACAATGAGCACTCACTGGTCCAGTTATAGCTGAGCTCTGTAGTCTGGGGTCTTCCCATTGTGTGGTCCTGGTGTCTGTGAAATGTAACACAAGACATAAACTCACATAGAACTATGTAATGATTATTTTCAGATGCTGCACGCACTGTGATCGATGTAGAATATCCGCCCATCTGAGTGGACTCTCTCCTCCCACCCGGGCTGCAGACAGAGCACACATTAGACACCATGAACAGCAGCAGCTCTCTTCAGCTACAACATAGAGCGATGACCACAGAGCCCCGTTTCTGTCATCGATGAACTCACCGGCATCGGGCCCAGGTCAGATGGGTCCAGTGAGGGTCTCCGCCTCATTTGAACAGGAATCTTTAGCCGGGGGTCTTCCTGCTCACATGCAAACCAAACAGGATGTGTTTCATTGACCATCAGACAGATAACATGGGTTTCATATGTTATCAGTATATTTCAGTTTGTACATTCACCAGTTCCCGTTTACTTCATTTGACCAGTGAAGATAAAGACCTCATGTCTGCTCACCCAGGTGGTAGTTTTGGTGTTGTGGTCGATAAAGAAGGGTCTTCCATTGGGGGCACTGCGGACCTCCCACCCAGCTGGCAAGAAGCCAGACTCATACGTGGGCTCTGGACTTGGGGTGCGATCAGGAGACTCCTCAGAAGACGCGGGCGGTATAGGTGGTGCTGGGTTCAGAGGAACACCAGCGCCACTCGGTGCCGCCGCTGCTGCTTCTGGAGTTTTCTGTCAGAGGAAATATGAGGTGACTGTTGTGATGAAATCCCCCTCACATCCACTGGAACTGAAGGTGGGTTCGAAAGATTTCACCTCATTTGAAGACGATGGCTGCATAAAACCTGCCTGTATACAGTAAAGAATCCCATTGCTTACCTGAACGAGTGGCCGTGTCCATGTCGTGGTTCGGGTGTTGTGGTTGATAAAATACCGTCTTCCTTTACTGTCACGCTTCTCCTCCCAGCCTGGAGGCAGCCCGGCAGAGGTTGGAAACAGCTGTTGAATGACATCAAACAGCATTCACCACTGACGAACATATGCACGTCAAACACTGTGAATCTCCACACTCATGTCTGCACACTGCAGCATCCTGACATGAAGCTGGACTGGTAAAAACCTGGAGGGATTCACACTCACCACCAGATTAGCAGGAAGCTCCTCGCGTGCTGAAGACTGGGCTCTTCTTCTGAGACTGGAATGGCTGGAGTTACTAGCAAGATCCTGCAGTCAGAGGGGAGGGACGTCAAAGACGACTCCAACCACTTCCTGCAGAAATGCTTTTCATTTCCCTCTCCCTTGCAACAAGCTCATGGTTCCTTTTAACTTCATCTTCTGTTGCACAAGGACTCACCATCTGGGAGGTGCGCTGCTCGCCTGGTGTGGCCCCAGTCAGTTGCATGTTCCTCATCTCATCACAGATAGAGTGGAACTCCGCCGGCATGTGGGGTGGAGGTGTGGCAAGCTGGTTATTGTTGTGGTACAAGGTGGATTCGTCCTCTGTAATGATCTCCCAGCTCTGGATGATCAGATAGACACTGTCAGTGAATATTCTGCTGCAGGAGCACAACACTGAGCTTTAGGGTGTAACAACTAGTTGACGGCAATTCATCAATGAGTGATTTCGTAGTCGACGCGTTTTACTGTGTATATACCACACCATGCAAAGCCACACTAAACAATGTCTGGCCAGGGCTAATGAAACTAGCGCACAGTGAGTCATCTGACTTGTTTCAACTCTTTGTGTGCACTGGGGACTGCTGCCGGTTGGGGACACAGCAACGTGGAAGCTGACGAATCGACACCAACATGCAACAAAAAGGTTCAAAGTTTGGGTAAATTTCACCCTGGACACAACCAAAAAAACAGTGACATGCAGTGGGTGTTAACTGAAAGTGGCGAAACACAGGATCACCCCAGCTCCATCAGACTGAACATTTGAAGAGGAAGCATCTTCTGGAAGGTGACAAAGCCCCTCAGTAAGGTAGTTAGATCCCACGCTAGAAACTAGCCTATCATTGTATGTACATAAGAGACGCTGTTTCTTTGTGCAATTCATAATCTGACTTTGAATACTCATTACAGTACGATATAGTCGATGACCCGTCGTTAGTTGCACCCCGAGAGCGCTTTGGTCAATCTAAGAGCTTGTTTGGAAACAGATTTCTTCATTTGTTCGTGCCAGAGCGCCAGGGGCTGGTGCCCTAAATTTAACAAACAGCAGTGAAGCACCTGGATCCCACTTGGCCTCTGTCCACACTGTCACTATGTGACCACAGATCTGTCCAGCCAATCAGAAATGAGCCCCCCCCCACACACACACACACACACACACACACGGTGTCATATTCTTAGATGTCCTTATGAAATATCTGATCCTGCGTCTGGAAACAGCTTCTCGTCATGTGCAAACACTTAACTCGGCATCCTGTTTTTTTCCCCTCAACAAGAAGTCGAAGATGCATGTGGCAGGACACAGCAGGAGAACTGGTTACATCATTACAGGAAGGCAACTGAACAAACCTCAGGAGACTCAAGTGTGGTGTTGTCCTCATGGTCTGAGATCTGTCTGCGTGTTATGAAAGTCTGCTCGCCATCCAAGTTAATGCGCTGTCGTCTTTGGGCTGCCACATCACCGTCCCTGTGCAGGTGAGACACAAACATACTTTCACCATCGGCACTGCAACGTTTCACACAAACAGCAGGAGCGGACTTAACTGCATTGTCGGCTGCGACCACTGCGTGGTTCTGCTCTCGTGGTTCACATAGTAGGTTCGTCCCAGGTTGTCCTGACGCTCCTCCCAACCAGGAGGCAGAGCGGGCAGCAGCTGGCTCTGTCTGGGTCCCGACATGTCCTGAGACTCCAGAAACTCCCAACCAGGCTGTGGCAATACAATACGCACATTTTGAATGAAAACATACACAGCTCGGATTTCTAGCATACTCCATACCACAGATACAAGGGGGCACGTTTAACTCTTTTATCTGAGGCCGTTCATCAATTTAATTATGTAGCAGTTTATATACATAGTAAGAAATGCATGCACACACTTGTTTCTGAAGATGAGGGAAGAGAAGGGGATGAAGTCAAACTTACATCCATGTCCTCTGTCTGATCGGATGTCTCCTCCTCTGAGCTGGGGTTTGGCAGATAGGTCATTTTGAGACGCAGGTGACCTTTGACTCTGGACTTGTGGCTGGGAAGACAAAAAAAACATTTGACAGAAGAATGTTTAAGTGCACTTTCTGTCCAAATCATCATGTATTTGAATGGGGTGAGAAACGGGGAGAGATACATAAACATAAAGTCATGCCAACCTGCGTGGGTGAAGCAGAAAATCCTTGAATGTGTATGGTCTTTCTGTGTTTGGATTTTCTGTCTAAGAAAAAAAGAAAACAATGAGGAAACGCTGCGATTCTTCCCGCAGGTTTACACCTGCATGAAGACATGAAGAACATGGCTCTGAATCACAAAAGCACATCTAACGATTCCATAACATGAAATGATGGTGACCATGCACCATGCGGGCTCAATTGTGGTGGTTGTATTTATTGTAAAACAAAAGCAGGAGCATAACATAAACATGTTGGAGCGTGTTTCCATAACTGGAGACAACGATGTGGAACAGACACAAGACCAAAGGTGAGTGTGTTTGGATTTACGTCACAGACTGCACTCGAGTGCTTGTACAGTAAGTCCTGAAACCAGTCACAGGGTCTGTGTTGAAGAACAGAAGGATCTGACTGATGACTTACTGGGATCTGGTTTAAGGGGACGTCCACCTGCCCAAGGAAGTCATCACGTGTCTGATGGAGAGAGAGTGACAGTCACACACACACACGTCAGAAGAACTTTCAGCACGTTCCATTTGCTGTTAGACCTGCTATGTTGTAATGTAATGTAAAATAGAATGCAAACAACTCAGTTTTCACCCAAAAATTAGTTTTTGGAGTTACAGACTCGCACATCTGCTGAAAGTGGAACGCATGCACACACTCCTGGTCCGATGATACTACATGTCAAAAAACAATGACCAAGCGTTTCTTCTGTTGATTTAGAAGAAGTAGATTTATCGACCACGTCCTCTGATATGACATGACGCCTCCCCCAGAATGTTCACGTCAACAGATAGAGGCCTCCCTCATCCTGATGCCACTCTTCTCAGTCCAGGTTACAGATCTTCATGGCAGACGAGCAGTGAGCAGTCGTGTCTGTTTGTATGTTTTCTAGGAGACACTACTACATTAATCCTTTATAGGTCGCACTGAAATACTTGAATATACTAAATGTACACCCCAGAAGGACACATTAAAATCAATTAGAAACCTTCATACATATAGTATATGTATTTAATGCATGATGACACACACTTTTTATGGCTGCTTTGGTTATTTGAAGAGGGATCTGTTTTATACTTTCTGCATATATACAGCACAGGTCAAAAGTTTGGACACACCTTCTCATTCAGTGAGTTTCCTTTATTTTCATGACCTTCATTTCTTCAAGTCATGACAGACTCGTCTCTCTTTACTTAGCTGATTGGTTCTTGCTATAATATGAATGAACAGTCGTCCAATCGGGCTGTCGGCTGTGGATCAACCTGACTTCTGCACAACACAACTGATGGTCCCGACCCCATTAATGAGGCAAGAAATTCCACTAATCCTGACAAGGCACCAGTGAAAACCATTCCAGGTGACGACCTCATGAAGCTCAATTAGAAAACACCAAGGGTTTACAGTGTTATCAAAAAAGCAAAGGGTGGCTACTCTGTGGAATCTAAAATATTAGACATATTTATTTAGTTATAACTGAATTTCACACTTTCGTGTTCATTCATAGTTTTGATGAGAATCTACTATGAAAATAAAGAAAACACATTGAATGAGAAGGTGTGTTCAAACTTTTGGCCTGTACTGTACTTGTACACGATTGAACACAGGATGTTGGGAAAGCTATGGTCAGTCGTAGTAACGGCTTGTTTATCTTGACCAGGCTGGTGTACTTGACATTTACTTCAATGTACGAGTGTATACAGTAAATAAGCTGAGGTTTCCGCCGGTGGAATGCTGCCCTCCCTCTGTATTTATGTTTACAACAGCCAATGTAAGTGGAGAGTGAAGAGTTTCTCAAGTCTGATGACGTCACTCACAGAGTTTAACAATAGGACAAAGGACATTTTCAGCAGAGCGTGTGTCATCCCATAACTGCTTCACTGGGCCTCTCGTGCAATACATTATTCACATGTATTACTCATACTACAGTGTAGTAGTCTATGATCTGTATATATTCAACATTTTCACAGTTTGGTTGGTATAGTATTTTTAACTTCCTTGTTTACAATACTCACACATTATTTTTTTTTTTGTGTATTCTTCATAGTATCGTGGTGGAGTCGTATCTTTGCCTTATTTCATTTACATTGTATAACCCCCAGGAGTGTACACAACCACCCCTGTGTGGGTTAAATTCTTAACTGTTGAATCACACAGTGATTCTCTGACTTTAAAAGTTATTCATGCACACTGTCATTAACGGACCGGACCAAATTCCACCTTCATTAAATGACACGCTTTATAACTGCACACCATGTGAAGCTCCAGAACAATATTTATCAGTCCACACTGACCTTCATGAGTGAACAGTCTGTTCAGGTGGTCAGAGAGCAAACTGTATAAACAAGCCAGAGACTAATTGAACAACTGACCCTTGTGAGATATTAAAACGCACCTCAGTATTTCATGAAGAATCGCAGGCTAACAGGTCACTTCTATATCTGACACAAACTGAGTAATAAACCCTTTTCACTGGGAGCTTCTTGATGTGAGGCGGTATGAGAGCAAGTTACACAACTTGTGTGAGTTTGATAGTGTAACAGTGTGTGTACATGTGTCTGATAGTATTATAGTGTGTGTATATGTGTTGGATAATATAATAGTGTGTGTAGGTTCGATAGTATGATAGTGTGAGTGTGTTTGTGTGTGTGTGTGTGTGTGTGTGCGTGTGTGCGTGCGTGCGTGCCACACCTGGTTGCTTTTTAACTCTGGACCAGATAAGAGAAGAGCTGCAAAGTGTTTTTTCCCTCTTAAACAAATGTGATACTCTACCCCCATTACTCTACCATTATTTTAAATAAATATAACATCTTTTTTCCTAATAGTTTATGCCAATATGATGTGGCATTTCACATCATATTCAAGTTGCAAATGTATTTATTAGGGGATACAAATCTGTTTAAATAAGATTATGCCCTTTAGCACTGGAGGGAAAACTAAATAACATCCATTTATGGACCGAGACAGTGTCACATGCTGTAACATGGTTTGTCGGTTATCTGACTTTCAGGGGGCGACTCGCCTGTCAGCTGATTCTTACACGTCTTGGCTCATGCTCAGCTGTAAGTTACATGTGCACACAGGTGTAAATGTGTCATATATTCAATCCAAACTTAGTATTAGTATTAGTCACGCAAGGTGTCTGATGTGGATCTTTAATGAAGAATATATTTAGATCTCTGGATATCGATGCACTTGTTAATTACTGGTGCAGACTTTCTGACTTGATAACCTGCTAAATGCAGCGAGT
>CAAKHB010007988.1:96497-113847 GCA_901007665.1 Aeoliscus strigatus | reverse complement strand
GGGGCTTGGCCACGCATCCCCTTTTCTACAGCACACTGACCCACTTATTCAGACTGTCCCAGCCCCCGCTGCTATTATTCCCTGGAACAAACTCATCATTCATTTTCAGTCGAGGTCCACAATTCCCCCCCACTCTTTCAGGGCATAGAAAGAAGAGGGGACACGATGTTACTCAGGAACGGCAGCTCATTAGATTAGCCATGGCTTGACACTGCAATTAACTAGTATACGGAACAATTTAGTGCTCCAGTTTCCAGCATTCTTCTCTGCATGGGACCCTCCGGTCACCACAAACATCACGGGCGGACAAAGGGGGAGGAAGGACTTTGTTTGGAGACCGGGGACAAAAAAAAACCCCGAATGCACAGATTCTTACAGAATAAACGAGTACCTGAGAGGATCATGTCCCCGTTTTAATTTCAGACTCATTCACTCATTTGTTCATTTTCTGTATCAGGGTCTGGAGCCAGTCGCAGCTAATGTTGGTCGGACCCCCCCTCCTACGGCCGACACAGACGCGACCATTCACTCACGTTCATACCTCGGGGCAACTGCAGGTTCACCCATTCATGTGACGGGCATGTGTCTGGACTCCAGGGGGAGACTCACTCATACTAGGTCTCATTCCACTTGCAGCTGATGTACCAGTCTGTTACAACTAAGAGTGAACTAACAGCTGATGCCCTCTTGGATTCTGAACTCAAGATTGGGGGAGCGTTCCTCTTAGCAGCTTCCTGTAGGACACTGGGAGAACGACTATGAGTCGGACTAAAAGTCACACTGGTCATCGTCTAATCTACACATGTGTCACAGCTTGTGACCTGAGTTCACAAAAGACATGAACAAGGACATAAAACAAAGACTTGTCTATCTTAGAAGTCAGACAAACAATGACTTCATGTTGCTCCAGTGAACAAAGCAGCGGGGGTAAACCCCCGGTGACACACTGAGCCACAGGAGGAAATGTGGTCATCGGCTCTCAGCCCAGAACGCAGGAAGAACAACACAGAGATGCTTCCACTCCGAGACAAACAGGACACACGTGAGTGACACAGCTACTCACTGAAAACACGTCTGTTACCGCTGCTGCTTCTACTGCTTCTACTACTACTACTACTGCTGCTTCTACTGCTTCTACTACTACTACTGCTACTGCTGCATCTATTTTGTTGTTGTTGTCATTTTCTGGTTGTGTTTGTATACTATACAATTGGCTGCATAACTGCCCTTTGGGAATAATGAAACCACCTTGACCCAACTGCTGGTGCTCATCTCATCCAAACTCACAAAAGCAAAAAACACTTTTAATCAACAGCCTTTAAAAAACAACAACAACAACAACCATTTGATCTCTATTTTACATGGCGGTTCAGAGTCAAACCTTCAATGTATCCTGACCAGTTATCAGTGTAATTCCACCTTTTGCTATCATGTTAATCCAGTGACCTTGCCAGAAAGACAAGTGCATGATTTAACACGTAGATGTCTATGCACGGCCCTTCACGTTAAATGTTCCTCCCTAGAACAAACTGAGATAAGAACACATCTACCAACTTTATCCTCTGAAATCATTTTTCATGGGCAAAATAATGGCACCGTTGCATCAAACAAGTTGTGCCTGTCACAGAAAGCACATCTATTCTCCTCTGTTACCAAAATGTGGCTGTTACACTTTAGTATTTCTGCATCCATCAAAACTGAATCGATGATGGATGAAGGATTGTTCTTTTTCTAAATGAATGTTTATCGGTTGTTGTTGTTTGTCATCAGGATATCTGTGGCAGTAAACTGGAATTTTACCATTTTTCTTTCCATACTAATCCCGAAACACAGACATGTATGGTCTGTTTGAAACTAGTGCACAGATTTACAGTGTGTTACTCCAAAGTTCTGATGACAAACATGTGGCTCAAGGTTCAATGAGAAGATACACATTGTTGCAGCTCCCTGATGTGCAGCTTATCTCCACGCACCCCTCTGACAGGGTGTTTCTCTCAGCTGGGGGAGGACGAGAGGGAAAGAAAATGGGAGGGTGGTGGGTGGGGGTGGTGATTACCTGCTTCACCTCCTCCAGAGACATCTGCAGTCGACTTATCTCCTTCTCATACTGCTCCTTCATCCTGTCCACCTCCTGATCGTGAGCAGCCACCTCCTCCTTCAGGGCTCCTTTCAGCGCCGTCAGCTCCCGCTCCCTCTTCCTCAGGACCTCCTCCTGGTCTTCTTTGGCCAGCAGAACTTCCTGCACGTCCATTTTCAACTGCATCATGTCCTGAGGAAAATGGATTTTTACAAGCCCAGAAACTGCTGGTCAATCTTTCTGGCAACTGCTGGTCTGCTGGTCAATAATCTGGGCATTTTGACTTTTGTCTTAAACAATAAACAATGAAAGAGACACGGCACCACGGCCAACGTCGATAAGGTAAATGTTTAGGAGTTAATCAATACCAAGCTAAGAGTCCACACATACAGACGAAATATCGGTGTTGCTTCATCTCTTTCAATGTAAAGCCTTGATGAAGACATACAGGTTGACAACAATGGTTGACTGCCCTGCCATTTCAGTTGCCGTTGAACTGTGTTAAAGCTTAAAACAAACCACGACGCGCTAGAACCAACATTCACAGTTTGGTTAATCCCAAAGCTGCTGGTAAGAGGTGAACACAAATCCATTGCGTCAGCCTGGAGCGGTGGGAGCTTAGAGGGTGTGTGCGCGGCGTACTGCCTGTGAGCCAACACTGTGTGTCTTTACCGCCATCATGGCGTCCTTCTCTCCATCAGGGGCAGCTTTCTTCGCCGTGTCAAGCTCGTCGTGCATCTCTGACAGCTGGTCCTGCAGGTCTCTGATCTCTGTCTGGTATTTCTCCCGTTCCATCTTCACCTGGAACAGTCTGACAGAGCGCACAGTGTGTCACTCACACACACACACACACACACACACCTGCAGGTTCATTCACACGTACAAGCGGCAGCAGCTGTGTGTCACCGGCATACGTGGGCTACAGAGCACCGAGGTTAAGACCATGTCAGGTGATGCTGCTCAAACAACAGATGAATCAAGTTTCACCACAAGATTCTCAGAGAATCCAGCTGCTGTATATGGAACTAGTCCGGCAACATCTCAAGACAATCTGGATGACGACAAGTGGGACTATTAAAAGAACGTCAATGGCATCAACGCAAAACGCTGAAAAAGTCTGTTCCCACAGAAACAAACAAACACTTTGTGAAACACGAACATGAATTAAGAAGTTGAAGTGTGGGAAATCACCCTGTTTAAGATGTGGCTTGGATTGTTTGTTTGTTTATCACACATGCTCTTATCGAGATAACGACACGCACACAATGATCCCAACGGTACAAGACAAACCAAACACAAACACACGTCCTAAAAGGAATCGTCCTCATCAATGTGGTTCTTCTTTCTTCTTAAACACACATGGGGGGGGGTGTGTGTGAACATGAACCCTTCCACCACTAACACACTGACGTATGAGTGACGGTCCACACTGGAGGTTCCACCTCAGCTACCATGTTCCATGTGAGTGACAACAAACGGACATCGTCTCCATCTCCACTTACTCTTCCACCGTGGTTTGGAGCTCGGCTTCTGTTCTGGACAGTTTGTCCTTCAGGCATTTGCTCTCCTCTGCAGACAGCTCACACTCCTGCTGCAGCTCCTTCAAACTCGCAGCGGTCCTCTTCTCGGCCATGTTCTTCTAAATGCAGACACATCAAGCAGATACACATGTTCTCATCTCCTGTACGCTGGACTGAAATGGTTACCAAACTAAACATCTGCATAGCATAGCGTGTCAAACTACTGCTGTGAAGACATGGTTGCACATCAGACGGATTACTCAGCGCAAACTCGTCCTCCGGCCAAACATCAGCCATGTTTGTTGTGTTACAGGATATTTGTCTCACAGCCACAGAGCGTTATGTCTCAAATGGGTCGATATCGCCAGCTCACTGCTGATTGGTAAGAATGGTTGTCTGCAACCATCAGCAGAATCTCCTGCAACTTCATCTGCTGCACCACACCAGGAATCTTTATTCCAAACTGGACTTTACACTCAAGTTTTAATGAGGTTCTGTGCATGTTTGTTTGAGAGAGGCCAAATATATATTTCCAAGCATCCATGAAGTTTTCTAACCATTTCTGAATAACTTAATTATAGAACAGCAAATGTACCAGCTATGAACCATTGTTACCGTGTGTTGTTCTTCCAGTTGCTGCTTCAGCTGGGTCATTTCTTTCTCCAGCTCAGCATTCTGCTCTTGGAGAGCTTTGGTCTGTGCAGTGAGATCCACAGGCTGAAGCAGAAAACAGAGGACTCACATGTAGTAATAATAACAAGGATCATAATATTAACATCAAGGGCCCGATCCCAAAAGCAGCTTTAGAAAAAAAAAACAGAGTTTACTTACTTACTTAACATTTACGTTAATTTCAGATGTACTGATAAACTGAATTCAAACATATGAAACTCTGAAGACGTTTGGTTTCATTTCTGTCAATTTACAACAACCAATCTACAACCACAGGTTCAAACAAACGGGGTCTAGAAGTGTCGATGAAGCACATTTTTTTTTAATTTTAATGAAACAACGAAAGACGACTCACTTTGTTTTCACATTGGGCACTTCCATTGGCTCGAGACTTCAATGTCTGAATCTTCTCAAAGACGAGGTTGACCTTTCTCTTCGTCGTTTCATCATTATCGCGGCTTCTACAAACAAAGGCACGCACACGCACACACACACACACACACACACACACACACACACACACACACACACACACACAGGTGAGTCAACAGACTCTCAAAAGCACAAAAACCACCCGTGTGTTTGGGGGCTCCGGATTAACTCGTGGCTGCTCTGGGAACAGCTTACACAGGGTCAGTGAGGGTCGCGCTGCTTTGATCTGCCAAATGGCATAAGAGACGCAAATGTGCAGGAATCAGGCGTCCAGAGTCAGTACGACCTCGAACCGACAGGGTGTCACACAGAAATAAGTAGAATTTCTCACAAAGTGTGGGAACAAACACCATCTACACAACATGTCGGTAGAATGTAGACATAACAACTTCATTCACTTCACCACTGAAACTGCATAGAACTGATTTTTTTTTTAAAGGAAGCCACACCCTCACTATTGTTTTTCCCAGAAAACTTTGAAAGTTCTCTGACGCTGAGAAAAGAATCTCAACCTTTCTCAGTCCCAACTCACGTTCCGAACGTTCAGTTGTGAAGTTGATGCCAGAAGAGCAAACAGAGTTGTGTTGTTGCAGGGGTGAGCGCACCCTGCCCTGTTAGCCTGTCGCCTCTCGTACAGATGACTTTCATTACCCCTTCATCGCCCCTGTTGGGCTCTGGGAATGTAGCTCCGTTTCAAACACAGCACTTCCATCTGTGTTTCCTTTGCTTTTGTCCTGTGACTCCTGACCTGTGGCCTGACACACCCAAACAGTTTCCTGCTCCTTTTTTTACATCATAAGTCTGCAACACATGGAAGAAGCGTTGGCTTCTGCTTCTTCTTGCATGTGTTGAACTCCCACGTTCTTTCAAACTACCAAAGTGAATATGCAGAGGAGCATGCACACCACCTTTGATATGTTTTACACCATTTAACCCCTACCCCACATGCCTTCCCCTGACAGTCGAGGAGAGTCTGATTACAGACACAAACAGAGGGGCTTTGCTCTCGTTTCACCGCTGTGGTGAAACACAACGCGGAGAGAAAGTGGTTTTCTACAGAAACCAAACTTTTGACAGTTGGATCCTTCACAGGCTGGATGGACGGGGGGGGGGACAGCACATTCTTGTACTTTTATCATCGACAGTCCAGCTCTGACTAAAACCTCAAACACTGCTCCTTCCCTTACGATGCATCAGTTTCAGAAGCCACATCAACAATACATCCAACAGACTGACCCCTGACCTTCTAATGTTCAACTGAATGTAAACGACATGTTGGTGAGTCCAGATGAAAACAAACCAAAGAGATGAAGAGGTAACGCACCCGTCCTTGAGGTAATTGAACAAAATTTGTTTTGCCGTCTCTTCGTGCGTTTGTTGTGAAAGCTCCTGCTGACCTTTTAGAAGATCTGGTGTCGTCTGGATGGGGCAGGAAATAAGACAGAGAGAGAGAGAAGTAATGAATCAGACAGAAAACAGATAGATAAAATTAAAAAAGACGTTCAGGGGCCCGTCCCAGACAGCAGATTTAATAAAAACCCTGGGCTGGTTCATCTGACATGAGGAAGACTACACAACGTGTCTCATTTCAGAGTCACTGATAAACACAGTTCAAACATAGACAACTTGAAGGACATTTGTTTGGATTTCTGTCACTTTACTATTAACATATAGTACTGGAAAGTCACTGAATGGTTCAGGATGAACCAACGGGCCCCTGATCCATCCAGTCCACCAGCACCGACACAGACTCGACTGAGACTTTACCTGGACATCCGTCTCTGCGTTGACCTGTTTGTCAGCAGTGGACGAGAGCTTGGACAGCGACAGCGACGTGGATGAGACCTTGCTGGCCGGAGACCTGTCTGTGTTTTCTCGGCTCTTGAACGGGAGCGCGGTAGGACGGGTCTGGGGCTTTTTATAGCCCTGGATGTAGCCGGCACCTTTTGAGATGGTGTTCTGTGGAGAGCCGGGTGCGCTGGTGGCACGGGCCGACGGCCGGGAGTCAAGCGGACCATCTGCTGCCAGGAGCCAGGCGTCCTGACCCCCGTTTGCCCTCTGCAGTCGAAGCTGTGAGGGCCGGAGGACGTGCTCCATCGACGTGCCTCGGTACCGGCTGGACTCGTCCAAGGAGCCGGAGCCTTCTCGCAGGCCGAGGCCACTGTCCACGCTGCGAGAGCGCTTCCTGTCCTCTGGGTTGATCCTGTTCCTGCGGCCGGCTCTGCCCCTCCGCTGGTGGCCGCCGTCTTTGCCGTCGAACTTGTCAATGAGCTCGTCCACTCCGGGAATGGAGCCGGTGTCGATGTCTCGGCCAGAACCAGGGAGGAAAGGGATGTAGCGTCGGTTCTCGTGGCGGTTGATGCTGTCTGCGTACAGGGCCTCCATCTGTTCATCCGCCACGGGCTTGGAGCTGGAAGAGGACGATGAGTGACGGGAGCGAGACGACGTCTGAAGCACAGGTCCGCTGGAGTCGACCCTCCGTAGCGGGAGGACGTCGGGCTCCCGGCGCGTTCGCTCCAGGCTGGAGCTGGCGCTGCTCATTGAACTGGGGGATCTGCATGGGGTCTTGCCCTGCTCGCTTGTGGGGCTGGACACAGCCGAGGAGCGAGGCTGTGTGGAAGTCTGGGTCTTGGAGGTCAGCGTGGTCTGAGGTGGATTGTGGTTTGAGGGGCGGGGTTTGGACTGCGGCTGGGCCACCTGCGGCTGTGCGAGCTGGGCTGGGGGCTGAGAACTGGGCTTTGACCCGGCTGTGGCTTCATCCTGACCCAGGCTCGATGACCTGACGTGAGGCGACGTGGGTCCGGTGGATGCGGAGGACGGGGGCTGATGGCGCTTTCCGGTCTGGGCGTGAGACTGAGGCCTTGAAGGCAGACTGTGGAAGCCCCCGAGGTTCAGGGAGTTGGTCTCCGGGTCATACGGCTGCAGAATCTCAGGATGCTTTTGAAAGTTCAGAAGAGTGGACGGTTTCTTCCCTTCTGAATCTGCGACGCCGTTCTGAGGGTCAGTGTAGTGCATCTTCTGAGCCCTGTATTCATTGAAGGGACTGCTGGAGCCTGCATCCTTGTCGCCTCTGAATTCATACTCCTGGTAGTTCTCGATAAAAGAGACGTCCGTGTCAAGGTAACCGTTGCCGCTGGGGTCCACCGAGGACTGAGGACCCCTGTCCTGGTTGTTGAGAACCACATAGGGGTGCCCGCCGATACCCTGGACTCGGATGCTGAGGCCGTATGTACCGCCTCCGTTGCTGTGGGGCCTGGAGGAGCGAGATGTTTGGTTGTAGCCCCGCTGTGGTCCACTGTTAGGAATGCCAGTCACTCTGTGTGACTCCATCAGGAATGCAGAAGGAAAATAAATCCCTCTGCCTGAATCGAGTGGAGTTCCTCTACAAGAAGAAGGGTCAGACAGGCTGCATTAGTCACAAACGGGGAAACTGCACAGTTCCAGGGAGAGGAGATGTCCCCACTCTGATTAAAACCTGGCAGCATTCAACAACATCATCCTCTCTTCATGTTTCCGTTTTACATTTTCTGTCAAATTACGACACTTTTAACACCCCGAAGCCATCGTCGCTCACTGGAATATATGACTGTTCGTGTGTGTGTGTGTGTGTGTGTGTGTGTGAAGTAAATATGCCCCCACCAATGGGAAACATCCAGGAAAGAGAAAAACAAACCCTAATGCAGCTTAACTTGTCACTTACAATAATTGCTGGGCAGCTGAAGCCCACACATTCATGTGAGAACACAGCCTGTGATAAGCATCAAAACTCTAAACTGAGCTGCTCAGCGTCCTTCAGAAATATTCATTGACACCGGGGGTGAAGACAAAAGCCATCAGCAGCCACCATGTGTTCCTCAGGACAATGGTCTTCTCCAGGTTCCTGTTGGCTGATAGCGTCCTATTGACCTGACTGTGATGGAGGAGCTCTGATAGGACACAGGAAGGTTTCTGATGGCTCAACAACACTGCAACTACAACTTGACTACAACGATTTAATTTCCTATATTTGTATGTTACATTTTATAATGACAGCATGCGTGGTTATTGTCATTATTCAGCAAATGGCAACCTGAAGGTTTGTGTGATTTTCACCAGGGTGGTGTCACCATACGTTGGTGCAAAACCTGGAAATGATTCACTCTGAGCCCTCCCAGCAAACCAGCCCAATGAGCCAGTTTGGTTGTGATAACCAGTTAGTTGAGAGGCCAGTTGGACCCGGTGGATCAGTGAGTCAGAGCTCAGCTCCACACCAGTTGGTCCAGGAGAGGAGGAGGAAGTAGCTGCTGAGGACAGATTACAGCTGGAGACGATAGGACTCAGTGTCACATGTGTGGGACACACGTCTCCAAACCTTCTTCCTGTCTTTGTGTTTTCTCTTCAATGGGGGGGTGGTGGGGGGTGGGGGTGCCTTCACGGACCTGTGTGAGCTCAGGACAAACCACAGGTTGGGATGTCAAGTGGCGTCTGCTTTTGATTTGGGAAAGATTTCGACCTTGTCACGTGAACTGTGGGCTGGGACACCCATAACCCGCAGTGGCCTTTAGAGGACAAACGAGTGCAAAAGGTGAACGAGGACCCCGACAGCAGCATTTCCACTGAGGGGACATGTTATCAAGTCACACCAGGTGGAGTTTAGTGCCTGAGATGAGCTGGGACAAACAAATATGGCAGAGACAAGTGAAGGTGAAAACATCCGTCTGAACTGACGCGGTTTTCCTCACCGATGCTCCGAGCAACAGGTGGAACCACCCAGTCACACGCAGCCGCTTTCGACGCGTGATATTCGGTGAAACTCCCCCGGTTGGTGCGGTCAGGTCCCGTTAAACTACCGATTCAACGGCTGTTCTTTGTTTCCATGTCAAAACTTTGCCTTTTGTTGAGTTTAACGGCTCTTAACGGCGCGTCGACGACACACATCAATGAAGAGCTACTCACCACCGGCGCGTTCCTTCGTGTGTTAACGACCGCAGACAAACTGAGAAGAGTGTTTATCAGATGTAACAGTTGGTGGGGGACAACATGCCCGAGCCACAGTTTGCCAACTTAATTAGACCTGTGAAGTAAGTTTCCTCAGAGAGACAGTTTGGGGAGGAGGACGTCCGACCGACTCTCCTCCGGGCCGACCCTCCTCCTGAATCGAGCGCACTAACCCGCCCACCGGCCCACAGCGGCCCGCTGGATTGGTGCTGCGGTGTGTTTAGGTTTCCCCGTTCAAATCAGGCCCCCCCACTGCCCCCAACAAGCAGTCCACCTCTGAGCTGCTCGATGTGACGGCCGTTCCCCCAAACAAGCAGAAACGACGGCAGACACGGTCCTTTCCTCAACCGCAGCAGTGTGACAGCAGTGTTTGATGAGGGCGAAAGTTTGAACCTAACACCTGGAACAGACCCTGAACGCCCCTCCGTTCGGCTTGGTTCGGTGCGGTGGGTCACGTGTAAACGCCGCAAAGTGAAGTTAGTGGCTTGTTGGATCGTAGGAAGAAAAACAAAGATGATGCTGATGATTAGAAAAATAATTTATTGCAGATTGCAATTGGACACAAACTATTATGTTTATTATTATTAGTAGTAGTAGTAGTAATAACTAGTTTAAACTGAATTCAGCATGAATTGGACACACTACCCAGAGAACACACTGTGTGTTTGTTTCAGTATTCAATTAGTGTTACACTGAAATCAGTGCTGGTGGGAGAAGGACGATCCTGTCGGTGATGCTGAAGAATTCCTCCGCAGCTGCATGTTTAAACACCGAGAGCGTCATCTAGTGGATCTGCATGAGCTGACGCAGCCAGTTAATGAGCCTGCTGGGTGGGGGCCATTTGTCAAACAGACACAGTAATATCTTTTACAAGCAATAACCTCACTGAACATTTCGAAACAATTCTATTTCAAATGTGCAGTACTGTAACTCCAGTGCAATCCTTTCATCGGTCAACATCTTTACTTCAAACTGACTTCGCACTGTTTTTATTTTATTTTTAATTTAATTTTTAGTTTTAGTTTTAAATAGTTGCTCGCTATTGTGATATTGCTCTAATGTCTTTGAACATCTCGTAAAATATAGACAATTGGAATGTCTCACGTCTTCTCTTGTGTTTCAAAGTGCTGATGAGTCAGCTCTTTTGTTGTTTCTATTGAGCTCCACGCTGTTTTTTTGAAAACATATGGAAAGGAGGTGGGTGGACAAAATATTGGAAACACTTCTAAGAACTGTACTCTGATGAGAATCGAAACAAACTGCTTTTAACTTTAAAAATTCTTTTTA
The DNA here is from genome assembly GCA_901007665.1 of Aeoliscus strigatus. Classification (NCBI taxonomy): domain Eukaryota; kingdom Metazoa; phylum Chordata; class Actinopteri; order Syngnathiformes; family Centriscidae; genus Aeoliscus; species Aeoliscus strigatus. The sequence continues at coordinate 102,882 of CAAKHB010007988.1, read as the reverse complement.
TGTTCCTCTGTGTTGCAGGACACAGAGTCCAGATAAGATTGAGTTGAAGCACAGGAAGCTGCCTGAATCCTCATGAACACCCATTTGACAAAAATCATTCTTACATGTGACTGTTTGAATCGTCAGCAATGTTCAGGTCTGGTAGAAGTTTGAAGTTCTTTCCATAAACATCAGCCCCCCACCGCAGACACTGCATTGAACTGGAGGCCCTCTGTCTTTGTCGTAAGCCACTGTTTATATTTGTGTACGTGGAGAAACCACACGGCCCTGCAGCCTTTAATCTGAGCTCAGGCCTCTGTGTTGGGTTTCAGCCACTCACAATGAGAACTCTGTTCCCCCGTGAGGTGCCACAGCTGGGTCCTCTGGACGTCCTTCGTCCTCAGCGTGGTCCTACCCACATCAGAAGAGACGCTACATTGAATGTATCCCAGCAAAACACATTTAGCAAAACAACAACAACAACGAAACATTTCAACATTTCAGAAGCATTTTTCTGTGTTGTGAACGAGTGTATCACCTCTGTATCACCTCTGTTCAGGTGCTTAAGTCTGCTGATTTGCTCTCTGCTTCGTATCTATGTTTTTTACAAAAATCCTAAGGCAGTCAGGTTTTATCCTGATGTGCAGCCAAAAAGTCTGAAGTAAAACAGTTCCAAAACGAAGTATTTGGCTCCGGATGGAGTGGGAGGGGTCGTCTGCAGACACACACACTGCAGCAACAGCAGCAATGAGTGTGTGGGATGGTCCCTTGGGATGCTGTGATACTAACACATACTGTATGTCTTACACAACAAAACCTCCTGATTTGACACCAATACAGAAGAATTCACCAGTGTATTTTCCAGATGTTAACTTCATCCAAGTACTTCCACTTGTAACTGTATGTCCAACGAACCGATCTTAGCTCCTTTCTCCACCACTCTCACGTTCACTTGTCAATGATCAGGCGGTCAAATGGCAACATTTGTTACCAGTCACAACAGTGTGTGTGTCCTGGACACTGACAATAGCAGGAATAGCAGCAATAACTCCTGCTGACCTGTTTTCTGAAACTTCATGGATGTGTCTGAGTATGCTTTGTGCTTTTCTGGTTGAAAGTTACATGATGTTTCAGAGGTTCTGTTGTGTTGATGTGGATCAGACCTCACGCTGACATTGCTCACGTCCGTCTGTCCAGAGTCCACGCAGACGTCCTCACGGTCCACACAGGTGTTCTCAGCTCCGTCATCGTTTGCTTTATGCCCCCAGCAGGATCTTCTGCATGCCAGAACAAGTAGAAGTTTCTGTAGTTTACAGAGAGAACACGTCCATCAAATAGAATGAATAAAAACATCGGACTTGAACGCTCAGATTTCCACTGTTTTGTTGTATCTGTCTTTTTATTTTATCTTCTATGTCCAAAGGAAGCGTGGGGCAGCACAGTACACTGCTATCACACTACTAAAAATAGAACCTAAAAAAATCTAATTTGTAACACAGACTACAATGGTCCACTGGCGTTATTTATTTTCCAAAAAACACTCATTTGGCCAAAATCCACCATCGGAACGATTAACAACAAAGAGGTAAATGATTTTCTTCTGAGTTGGTCCAGCTTCAAACCTCCTGCAGCTTTTTCATCCAATACAATTCCAGAATGGGGAAGAAACAGAAAGAAACGCTCAGTGAGAGAAATAAATGCACAAACAATGGAGTGTAAAAAAAAAGATGGCACATTTATTGCAACATAAATGTTATATACATTGAGTTTTTTTTTCTGCTGAAAAAAGACAGAAAACTTGAAATTCTCGCTGCATTTACTTGATGCGCATCGATGACACCTGTTCATTTGACACAAATCTTATCAATCAACGACTGACACTGAAGTATAAGACGGCGGTCACGACTTGTAGGAGCTCGTACTCAAAGCTGTTTATGTTCTAGACTACGAGCAACAATTCAGCTAAGTTCTTGAAATTTCTGGCAGGTTATTGTAAGTAACCGTACATTTTACTATCTAATATAGTAAAATAAAGTAAGAAACTTTTTACTCAAAACTTTTGCTTTCAAAAATCTAGAAAGAGTAATATTTAGAATTCAAGAAATATTCTTACAGTATTATTGTATAAAAGACTAACTACAGTGAAAAATAAGCCAAATGTTTTTTTTTCCTTTTGTTCTTTTTTCTTTCATATATTATACATGGGAAAGCATCTGGGAATACAGCAAAGTCTAACTTGGCAAAATGAGGAGCAAAGAAATACACCAAGAACAGGAACATTAAAAAAAAAAAAGGGAGGAAGGAGAACAGGAAGTGCTGTACGTCCTCGACATCTGCCGACACGGATACTGAAATGAACAAGGCCACATTCAGTCACACGCTGTTAAAAGTCTTCATGGAAACTCTCATGTCCCTTTGTCCTCGTTCTGAATGTGGCTGCCTCCTCCCAATAACGACAGAAGACACAAAGAAATAAGTGGAATATAAAAGCAAGTCGTCAGACCAAAGGAGCCCATAAAGAGAAAAGTAAAGCATGCAGAACTACCTCCATGTCCACAGAAAATCGGCTCTTTTTGTTCATTATTGTGCTGCAAGTCAGTGAACCCAACTACTTCCAAAGTTCAGCGATGTACATGAGATAAGTCGGGTTATTAGATGTCAACGTATTGAAAATAACTTACAACATTCCTCTGCTCAGTGAAGTCTGAAGAAACGACCTAACACATCACAACTCAAAACCTGCTTTGTGTTGTTGAGCATCAGCGGAGGAAAAATACACGACGTGTTCATCCGGCCGACCGAACAAAGTGTGGTCATTGATTAGTTTGTAAAAAAGACAAAAACGAAAAAAACCAATATCTGATTAGCAGATGGTGGGAAATAAAAATTACAATTAAAACTGTCAGATAAAAACCGACCGGGAACAGAACAGAACAGGAACAGAAGATCACTGGGAACAGAACCACTGAATGGAAATAATAGACCCTGAAACACTGAGGGAATGCAAAGGTTTGTTTATACTTCTATGTACTTCCATGCTCACAACTTAAGAAAATTAAATAAACTGAATTCAATTCAGACTTTTCAGTGAAAGTAGAGTTTGCCATTCATCACCGCAGAGGTCACTGATCTAAACACGTGGATGAACGAGTTAAATAGAAAAATAAATAATATCTTAGGTTTTTAAAGTGGGGCCTTTTGTCTTTGTTTGCTAGAATTACTGCTAATTTTGCACTGGGTATAAATAGGACTCTAAAAATGGCCAATAAATAAATCAATTTGTTGAAGATTTCCCTGCTGCTCCTCTCACACCCCGTCAGAGCGTTAGGTCGGAACGATGACGCTGGCAAACTGTAGATCGACTGAAAAGCTTCGCACTTCTCTTTGAAATTGTGTCAATTTCCCTTTAGACAAACAGGTTTAGCTCAATAATAAAATAAATAGAAACAAATGAAGAGTTGCTGTTACAATGCATTCGTCAATTAGTTTTAGGCACAAAGCAATTTCCACGCCCAGCTGGAGGAGATCACAGAGTCTCTGATTGTTCACAGGTGACACTTCCTGACGACAGTGATATGTGCTGAACATTTAGCGTTGTGGGACAAATTTGCAGACGGAGGCCGGTCACAGGGAGCCCGACGGCGGCTCCTCGTCATCCTCCAGGCGGGATTGTGTTCGTCTCGTGCTCCGTCTCCTCCGATTGGTGTCACAAACTGTGAGTCCTGTCTGTCACCGTCCTCGTGTAGGGAACAGAAATGATCGGGATCACCTTGACCTGCGGGGACGAGGAGACAGATGCTGACCAGAGGTGAACATCACGGATCGAGGATGTTTTTAATGTTGTTACAGCCAAAAATGAAATACTTCTACTTCCTTCAATGTAGTGCTGCACACAGGTCGCATTTTTGTATTGGCGATAGGGGCATGTGTGATCAACGTCTTAACAAGTGTCTAAATGGTGACCAACATGTTGAAGTCATTTCACACACGTAGTGCGACTATTTGACCGATCAGACACTGACAAGTATAATATTTATTAAAACATATTTCATTTATTCAGTGGAACTGTTTGTGCCTCTCCCCTCTGGAAAGAGGTACAGAAATATCCAATCACGCACCAACAGACTAAAAAACAGCTTCTTCCCCAGAGCTGTGAAATCCATTACCCCCCCCCACCCCTCGCAACCATCTCCCACCCCCCAGAGACTGAGCATCTAGGCAACTTGTGCAATTTTTGTTAATACTATTTATACTGTTCATACTGTTACACTGTCTATACTGTTTATACTGTTTATATTTTTATACCGCTGTTTATACTTTTATTGTTCTGTCTATGCCGGGAACTGCAATCCTAATTTCGTCGTGCCTAGCACAACGACAATAAAGAATTTCTGATTCTGATTCTGAAATGGTAAGACTTGCTTAAGCAGCGCTAACGAGTCCCTGCTAACAGGGACCTGCTAACAGAGCTGTGCTAACACAGACCTGTGAACAGAGCCCCTTGGAGGCTGCTGCGGTGTCAGGTACCTGTGCGCTGCTGCTCAGATGTGGCCCATGGGGTTGGACGTGTCCGTCAAACCAGGATGAACTCCCGTGTGACCCTGCTGCGCCTCGCCGGAGCCTGCAGACACTTTCTCCTCCTCCCTCCTCTTCAGGCAGGCTGCTTTGGGGTTCAGATTCCGTTCTGGAGGTTCACAGACAGACCGACGAAACACTTCAGAGCACATTTTGTTTCATCATTGCAGGACACAAACCAGATCCAGCATCCGTGAGTGACCAACGCTCTATGTCTAATTAGATTGAATACAATACATCACAAGCACTGAGCAGATAGCAAATGTTTCCAACTTGGACATGTGTTCTATCATACATCGACGATGCTGTACTAAAATACTGTGAGGGTTCAGTGTGTGTTCTGACCTCTGACTTGTTGCTCCAGGCTGAGAATGACAGCCACGGCCTGATGGAGGATGAGCAGTTTGGTCTGCGGCTTCTCGCTCTTCAGGTGCAGCTGACACATGCGCCCCAACTCCTTGAAGGCCTCGTTGATGTCTCGCACCCGTAAGCGTTCACGGGCGTTGTTCGCCATCCGCCGTTCGCGCTCGCGCTCGGCTTTCTGCTCCGGATTCAGGTCTTCATCTTCAGTGATACTGAGGGAGAGAAATACACTGGTGTGATTTAAAGGGGAAAAAGATACCTGATTCACATCGTCTTCTGAAGACAATGCACTGACTGGATTCAGAGGACATTGTGGCCAACTTTGAATAACATTTCACTTGAAATGCCTCAAACTTTTGATTGAAAATGAAAATTGGATGTAAAATGTCCCAATACAATCAATACATTTTATTACATTTATATTTTGTGCCTTATGAACAGTATTTTGTGATTCACATGTTCTATGTCAGAGGTTTCACTCAGTTTGAGCTTCAGTGGAAATAAATTGATGTCAGAACGTCCTGCTGTACCGTCGATTCCCTATGCTAACGTACGCGAACGTCAGAATAAGCTGGCCAGCAGCTTTGTGTTGTGTATGTGTGTGAGTAATTGATCTCGAAACGACACTTCTTCAAATCATGTGTTTCATCTGTCCACCCGTTTGTGTGTGTCAAGTTCCCAGCAGCAGAGTCAGACTCTGTTGCAAGTGCTTGTTGTGGAAATTCTACTTGTCGCTGTCCAACTTTAGAGAAATAAAGAATCGTCCGACAGAATGATCTTTCTGTTATTTAGTGAAGTTTCAAGGCGTCAGCACGTCACACAGAGAGCAAGCTGTCTGCAGGAGTGTACGCCCCAGATCATGTTGGGCACACTTTGATCCACTGGGGAGGGAGCAGAGAAGGGAGGTGTGAAATCAAAGAAGAAGAAGGAGCTGTATGTTGACTTGTGTCAGCTGAAGGTCACAACGTTCCTACGTGGTATGCAGCACCCTAAAGATACAGAGTTCTGAACATTTGATTGCATGCCGTCATTCGTTTCATGTACAGTCACAAGTTTAAACACAGGCTTCATGTATAAGATGATTAGCACAAAGCTCCATTGGAAATCATAGGTTTCAGAACATATTATTTTCCATTACGCAGCGGTTGGACACTTTTTTTCAAACAGCGTGTGATGGGGTTTGACAGAAAGATCTCAAAGAAGGGCTGATCTGATAACCGACATTCAGTCATTGTTTGCTGAGGCCAAACACTCACATGTTGTCTAAAATGTCTGTACCTTGTGCGCGTGCCCCCCCGAGGTGTCTTCATATCTCTCGCGTCGCTCTCGTCCTCTGACTTGTCATCGGCGGACAGCGAGTCGTTCAGGTCGTCCTTCTCCTGCTTCTCCACTTTCAGCTCCAGGGTGTTGGTCACCTGAGCGGCCAGGCCTACAGAGGGTGGGGGGGGGGGGGGGGGGGACATGGGAA
>CAAKHB010007988.1:82584-96477 GCA_901007665.1 Aeoliscus strigatus | reverse complement strand
GGGGACATGTGAACACAGCGGCAGGACACATGGCTCTCACGACATCATGTGAGCCACAAGAGCGGGAAAGAGATGTGGAGGGAGCCGCCGACCTCTGAATGCTTCCACCTGACGATTGAGGTCAGTGCTGGATGTGGAGCCGGTGCTCGGCAAACCGCCATGACTGCTGAGACTCGCTGCATCGTCAGTGTGGGCACTTCCCTGCAGCGACAGACAGGAAGGACACGGTCAAGACAGGAAGTCTCTTCTGGAGATGAAACGTGAAACGATAGTCGAGAGCGACATGAACGTAAAAACATTCCCAGGAGTCGGCGGCACAGATGGAACAACGTTCTCTGCTTCTTGGGGCTTTTCAAAGTAAAAGCAGCTATTTGACCTTTTCTTTGTGAAAGCCAGCAGATGATGGGTGGAATGAGAGATGAGAGGATGACAGAGTGCGTTTAGTGTCTGGGGAGATGTCTCTTATGTGTGTATCTCTGATTGGAAAAGCACAAACGCACAAATTGGAGCTCGACCTCCAATGAATCATTGATGTTCATCATTCCAGACACTGGTGCTGATTTACTTCTTTTATGCATAAACATGAAGTAGGAATGACAAATAAAAGCAAATAAAAGACATCTGTCCTTAAAAAAGAAAGGCTCTATTGTCCTTTGTTGAAACCACAATCAGACACCCGACTGCTTCTTGTGTTCCAGCGAACCCGCTTCATGTTCTGAACATTTCCTCATCATTCTGTCAACATTCCTGCCTGAAGACCACGTTGCACCGCCCGTCTCTCCTCCCCGAGGTTTACTCAACATATTTCATTTCCCTTCCACAAACCAAGGAAAGGCGGAGAAACTGCGAGTGGACGCCCTCTCCCCCCTTTTCTCCTGGTATGTAATCCCCAGTCACTGTTGGCCTCTGTTAACCCTGCTGCCCTGAGACCCTCCCCTTCCTTGGCGCTACGCTAATCTTTGCTGTGCTCTCAACAGGTGTCCAAACACATCTTTGTCCAGGAGGAGGAGGAGGGAAACCGGGGCTGTGGCGAAAAAAGAAGGTTGCTATTTTCATGGTGGGGGCTGATTATCATACAGCTGAGGACGTCTGGGTGCAGACACACGTTTCCAACCAGTCAGGTTTCCTGCCTTGTTTTAAAGAAAAGGGATGAAAAAGGGGGTGAAGGTTGGGGTGTTGACCCCCCCAGCACATGCGCACGCACAGGCACACACACCCACACACCCACACACACACACACACACACACACACACACACACACACACACACACAGGAAGTGCTGTGCTAGTTCCAGACACAGTATGTTTATCTCTCTGTTGCAGTTGGGACACATCAGTGCCTCAACCCAGGGCTGGGGAACAAACACATCATACTGAACTCTCCTGACAGGGAAAAAAAAGAAAAAAACACTCTTAAGGGACGCGACAAGCGGCTGTTTCAAAACACAACCGACAACATGTACACAACAAACGTCAGCTGGCGAAGGACACGTGAGGTGTCCGTTACGTTATTTCTGTGAAAACAGTTCTTCCTGTTTGCTGCTTTTAATTCAAACCGGAAGTGAGAATCAAACGACGTTGTGCTCACATGTGTGTTTAATCAATGTGCATGTGTGTGCTTTATCTCAGCTGGAGTCCTGAAGTTGTGTAAACAGGAAATGCTCTTGTAAAACGTTAAAGATGAACTGAAATCAAAACGGGCTGCACAGATGTCTGGTCTGGTTCTAAAAGTATTAACTAATGAAAGGATAAATACCGGACGACATCTTGTCCTCAAGCTGTTTAGGAACATTTCATATTTTCCAAAACAAAACATCTGAGATTCAAACCTTTTTATCACGTTATTTCCCACCACCTTCATATTACAGCTCCATCAGCAGACACTCTTCCACTGACAGATGTGTTGAACTATGTGAGCTGCAGAAACTAAAGAGCCTCGGATCGACAAGCGTGTGATGATTTACTGTGAGACCTGCCTTTCCCTCGTTTCTCAAGAGGCTGAGAAACTCTGGACACGTCCAACGCCCGCGCTCAGCTTCTCCCCACTAGTTGCCTGTTTTCCTCATTTCTCTGTCACCCTTGTGTGCACAGCCGCTCTGGAGTGGAGAGTCTTTGGCCAGAGATTGTGCTCATGGAAAATATGTCAGGATGAATTCAACTGGTGTGTGTGGAACATAGTTTCACACGCGGCATCCGAGCGTTGTGAGCAGGTGGAATAACACCCTTTTCTAAAGACATACAATGATACTTGGGGAATGTTTTCATACCAGTGCTGCTGTCCGGCTTGGAACGAGCGCAGAGGCGGGGAAATTGGCTCCAAGGGCAGCGATTGGTCCATTCTGCGCCTGTCCCAGCAGACTGTGTATGTCGCTGGGTAGACTGGTGGTGGAGCCGACGGCATGGTTCCTCAGAACCAGGATTGCGTCATCCAGTCTGTCCAGGCGATCCTCCATTCGAGACTGAAGGAGAGAGAGAGGAAGGACGGAGCTGCTGAGTACAAGCACGCCACAACACAGAGAAACACTGACTGGATGAGGTGGACTTCACAGGAGGAACAACAAATCCGTAACAGAAAAACATGAATAGAGCCATTTCAACCTGAGCCATCAACCTAAGCTCTGCGTTGTGTTTCCATCAGGGACAGACCCTGTTTGGTTCCTGCTCTGTCAAGGTTCCATTAAGATCAGCTGATGCTAACTTGTCTACACGCTGGTCACAGAGAGAGAGGGGCTTCAACACAAGAATCAACCGCCATTCTCAAATACCGGCAATAGTGAGACAGCGACTGTTCTTTACTCCTCGTCTCATTTGAAATGGCTGATGTGCACAATCAACGTCACCGTGGTCTGTCATTGCAGTCCAGACGTTTGTGTGTTTGGTGCCTGATGAGAGAACAGTTGGACGGTGTGACACGCGCTGTCACTGTTTGTGTTTGTGCGTATACACCACTGCACAGCCGTCGCTGCGACGACCCCGCTCACATGGAGGAGGAACTGACTTGTAATGGAAAACGACGTGTCTGGTTCCAAAAGCGAGTCGAGTCGAGTCGAGTCGAGCTGGAACTGTATAACCGACACAGTTATAGTTGAAAACGAGATAAACAAATGAACGTGTGCACATCAGCTGAGTCCTGCAGGCTGGAAGGGCTCATGACACAACACAACAAAGTGACAGTGCAGGAAATAAATATGAGAATGCTTTTGTTTGACGGTGACGACGGTGGAAATGGGAGGAGGCGTATGGACATGTGAGAAAACACGAGGGCAGAAGTACCTCGCAGACATCCTTTAAGAAAGACATGGCATCCTGAAGATGCTCATGCAACTGCTGATGAACTCGGTTCTTCTGGCAAAGTCAAATCAGAATAGAACAGGATTATATAAAACAGTATCTATGAAAAACACGCTCACACAGGATTTGAACGGAAGCACAAAGCTGCTGACCACTCACTTTGGAAGGATAAAAAAGGTTTTGTTTTCAAACCTCAGACTATAGTTTTGGTTATTTTCTCAGCGCGCGGGAGGCGTTGCACAAAGTTCGCATCCTTCGTTACACTCAACCTTCTTTTCACACTTTCCTGAGCAAAACAAATCGACGTGTCTTCACAGAGTGTCCTCAACTCCTTGTTTGGAATTGTTTTATCTTCTTCTTGCGTTGTGGGCTGCTGGGAGGGTTTGAAGAGGGAGTTTTTGTTTGAACACTTTGCGTTTTACTGACACGTGTAGAACTGTGTGCTGACCTCATGATAAGTGATTTGTGTTTTTACACTTTTTTATTATTGCTTCTATTGGTTTAATACCCACTGGCTTCTTGTTTACTGTATCTCAATTCAATTCTCTGCAGTGGGGACGCGGCTCAGGACGAGCAGGAACACTGATGGAAAAGACCTCTGTTGCTACTGTTGTTGTTTGTATGTTAAATAAATCTCAATAAAAGTGCAAAAGGGACAAAGCTGTTGTCACACAGTAACACAACACATTGTTTTGTACATAAATTATCATTATTGTTACATATTTTAAACAGCTGGGGTTTTTACACCTTCTCAACTGGCCACAGACTCATCTACTGCGAGAAGATTTATCATTGATTATTGTCTGCTAACTGTAAGAATGTCCACAAAATAAGGCGTACATGATATAACAACAACAGTATCACTCCAACAGTGGCTCCAGTGTTTAGTGGATTATAAAACCATTTGACAATGATCAGTCAGCAGTGGTCTCAGCGCTGTCAGAGTCCCAGTCGACCTGTAACACGAGTCATTTCATCTCTACCATAAATCCTCAGCTGCATGTTTGGACAGTTGTTCCTCTCCTACAATCTTTTTTATTTATTTTTTTTTTTTACAATTCCTCATGTGTTGTGAACCCAGCCACCTGATAATAACAACCCACAATTTTTGTCTTTAAACATTTCTTGGACAAATAATTTGGAGCATTCCTTGTGTAGGAGTGGACGGAATGAAGCTGGCAGCAGAGGAATCCTCAGCTTTCAGCTGCCAGCAGCCCCTTCAGCTCAGCCCATCCCCCAACTGTCATCTCCGTCGTGAGCGGCGAGTGGAGCACAGATGGCGAGCCCCGAGGGACAGGTATTGTTGAGTTTGGTTATCCCGTGACCTCCTCCTTCCTCATATAACATTTGTCAGACAGGACTCCGGGACAGTAACTCCGGGAATGTACGGGAAGATGGAGGCGGACAGGAAACTCACCAGCGAGTGAAGAGAGTTCTCGTAATTTGGAGACGACGGGTTCTGTCCTCCAGCGCGGGCCCACTGGTTTGTACCTTAAGAAGAGACGAAATCTGAAGTCACACACACACGACACGTCTTCACAATACACTGACATTCCGATTTGCTGCCGTCTTGCTGATCTACAAGAGACATTATCGTCAGGGGCTGAACTGCATCACTTCCTGATGGCTGGACCGGCAGGGAGTTTATCTGACGCCCACAAACATTTACACAGTAAAAATCGCATTGAGGAGAGAAGAACATGACAATCTGATTTTTAACACCCATTCTACCATCCCACTTCCTGTTTCCTGGAAACTTTTAAATGTCTGTGAATGAACGGTGCTTTGGCATCATCAGGGTTTTTGATCGAGGCAGCGTGACAACCGTGGGAGTTCGACAGAGTTCATTTTCCTCCACAACATCACTGTGTCTGTCAAACATCTCGTTCACTGGTGATAATCTCTGTTTACTTCTCGTGCATCAGATCAAACAGAGGCATTTTTGTCCTTTTCATTTCAAATGGATTTAAATAATAGGATGTAAATATTTGGAAACCTGAGAAACGCTGAAGTGGAGGTTGTAGATGCTGGCAGTCATTCACAGAGCAGGAGAGGAAAGCAAATCAAGTGGAGTTGATCCGGTGAAAATGAGTGAGAAAACATCTGCTCATCACATTTTCACTTTGCTTTCCTTCGTCTGCAGAACAATCCCCCACGTGATGTGTCCGCCGTGTGCAACAGGAGGCAGCATGTTATACAGTCAAACATCCTTAATGGAGTTTGACAATAATGAACCGTTCCAGGTTATTTGTGGGACTGTGTCTACAGGCCTTTTCCACTTCAGAGCTCTCGCTGCGCTGCTGGCTGCCAAACCGAAACGACCAGTTCCACGCTGGCAGGAATCCGCTGTCGCACCGTTTGCAGACGTCTGAGGAAGTTGTTAAGAGTTGTCAGTTCGATGAAGACGTTTCAACTGAAAAAGCTCCTCAGATGAGCGACGAAACGTCTTCGCGCAAACTAACAACTCCAGTCGTCTACGATTTAACCAGAGAGATACAGAAGTTGTTTTGGTTTCAGCTATTTCGGGCTGATTAAAAATAATAATCTTCTTTTCCTCTGAGAGTGAGGCACACAGATCGAGGAGTGTGTGTGTGTGTGTGTGTGTGTGGGGGGGGGGTATTTATAGCCAAAGTGGCAAATTTGATTAAATTACAATCTTTTAAAAATAGATCTGTTGCTGTATTTAAAGTGTTGTTTTTACAGAAAAAGGACTTTGCAGTGTAACATCATGGTTTCTAAAAGCAACAACAGAATATGTATTTTGGAGGTTCAGCATGAATGAATGAATCCAGACCTCAAGACTGCTTCACTCCTCTCTAATTTTGCTCACAGATTTAATGAAGCACTTAAAAGTTAAAAGTGACTTTGGGAACTTGAATGAGGCTCAAATCCACCCGTCTGTGCTCACCGGTGATGAGAAATGAGCTCCGGGCCTCGTCTCCCTTTGTGCACCACAGAGGACTAATTGAACAAACCAGTCTTGAGTAATGTCCTGCATCTCTGTGCAATCGCAATGATTAATGGTTTTGGTGGTGAACATCAACACAAAGCTGAAGTTTATGCCTTTAAAAAAACTCAGATCATCAGAATAATTGGTGAAATAATATAGTTGTGTCCAACTTATAACACCAACAAGTCACATCCTGAACAGGCCTCTTGGGTACAGCTCACGAGGGGGAGACGCTAAGAGATGCTGTGATCAGCTGAGTCACTGCCCCCCCCCACACACACACACGCTCACATGCACACACACCGCGCCCACTGGCAGATCCATTAGGTCTTTTGCAGCCGGGTCTGTGTGTGAATGAGTGATGGGGGAACAGCTGTCCATGGGGCAGGGTAACAGCTGTGGCAGCGGAGGGGGTGGGGGGCACATACTGTAGGTAGAAGCAGCTGTCATCAGTCCGTTATCACATGACACAACTGTCTGCTGGAACAACATCCCGCCTCCACTTTTCTCTGTCTCTTCTTCAACACTGACAGACTCAGGACTTGTCTGCCACGATTTTCTTGTCTAAGGACTTTAAAATGAACTTCCACATGATCTTATGTCTCTGAAGAAAAAGATTTATTCAATCGGCACCCGTCTGTAGACTAATAAACTGTCCTAATCCATTAGCAGACAGCTGAAACATTTTCAACGAGACTTTTATCAGCCGTAAAAACCTGGGAGACACTTTCATCAGTGTTCATGAGTTCCAAACCACTTCAAACTGAACAAAATCCCCCGTCTGTGCTTTATATTTACATTGTAAATTTAATTTTAAAATCTAAAATTACATTGTCTTTGAATAAATTGAGCAAAACCCTACAGGCGGTCTGTGTCAGTCGCTGTGGATTCACAGGACGGAACAAAGACGCCTGTAGCAGCTCTACAAGCTCTGGAACACTGAGGACACAAACATTGCTCTGCTGGTCCGAACGGATTTCATGCTGTTCCATCAAGCTGTGAGTCTGCAGGTGCTGCAAAACTAGCTGATACGCTCTTTATTTTAGGGAAACGTTCCACACTCATTAATCCAACACAGACAGAATTACATCCATTAAAGCCTTATTAATGAATTCATTAACCAGTCTGACTTTTCCAGGTCTCATTTGAACACCCAGGTTTAAGAAGTTGACTGGGAGTTACCTGTCCTTCCAGGTGCAGCGCTGGCAGCCGTCACCACAGTGCCGACTGAGGCAGCGCTGGCTGTGGCTGTTAGAGGTGATGGAGAACCCACGGGTGTCGACGGGTTTGACGGAAAGCTACTGCTGGTGTGGTCAGGGGAGTAGATCTGTAAAGGAGGTGTAAGGTGGGATGTGGGAGGGAAAAGAGAGACGTTTGCCATGAATGCTCCTCAGCAGTGTTCAGTCCAAACACGTGCCTTTCATCCGTTTACTGTAAGGTCTTTTATCATTCTTGAAGCAAAAACTGTGTCATCATTTATGAGGATTTTATGACCAAAGATGCCACACGTCACGTGTCTCTCTCTCTCTCACACACACACAGATATCTGTGACCTAAATGAATTCAGCCAGTTGTTTTGTGTTTGCATCCAAAGTCGATGAAGATCATCGGCATTGTACTACAAAGTACAAAGTAGCACTTTTCTCCAGGATCTAAATGTACTGCAGACACACACACACACACTCTCCTTACTCTCCTGCGTTTGTCTAACTACACTGAGAATCGGGTGAAGAGAAACGCACCTCATCTCTGCTGTGATTGAGTCCTCTCTCAAACTGCAGTTTATCTGAAAACGTTTATCTTTTAATGGTGGAAAACGTCATTTCTGAGGGGAAGCTAGTTCACACACATGTTCTGAATGATGCAAAGGCTCATATTTGAAGACGATGTAGAACCAATAGATAATGCCTGAGCATTCTAATTATGACTGACTGAGGTCAGGGGGTCTGAACACATGCCAACTGACACAGGGGAACAGGAGATTACATCTTCATCACCCACAGGGATTCTATTTATTTAAACAAATGCCGGATTAAAACGCAGCCCTGTCCCTCATTTCTCCCCTCTAATAAGAGGATATTGTGCCATAATGGAGCAGGTCTGAGAGAAGTCCCGGAATTAGAGGACGATCCAGACTAATTAGCAGAAGAGGAAAAAACAGCAGCTCCACCGAGATTTCTCCTCCAAGTAACGATCAAATGTAGCTGCCGTTTGGAACCGTTTGACTTCTGCAGGGATGGTAGAAGGCACTCATGATTAATAATCTCCTTATTTGATCTTCATCTCTGGGCTTTCCTTTTTCAATCAACTTGGAGTATCAGGCAAGAGGTTTCACCAAAGTGTGTGTGTGTGTGTGTGTGTGTGTGAGAGAGATTTGAAGGATAGAACTTGCTACTTATTTATTTGTCCTCACTCCGTGTTTCTCAGACACATGATGACTTACAGTATCATGTGTTTGTCCCTGTCAGAGACCAAACAGGTATGTAGTTTCTTAAAAACCCACAGTTTACAACTGTGACTTCTGACCCAACAATACATTGCACCCCCGCCAACCCCCCCCGCCTCCCCGGCAGCAAACGCTGTGCTCGGAGTGAAACACGGCTCCTTTCACTGGAACAAATGAAGCTCCGCCTCGTCATCAGTTACACTCCTGCGGGCGGCACGGGGCCAATGAGCACGGACAATTTAAAAGGGTGGAGAACAAAAGCTGTAGAAAGGGCGGCCTGCCGAGTTGAGCCGCAGCAGTTATAAACTCCCCTGTGCCCCCCCACCAACTCTGTCCACCCCCCCTCAATCCAACCATGTCCATTTCAACGCAGCATTGTCATGCTAATGGAATTGAGTCTGCAAATATAAAAGACTTAATTTGTTATTAGAAGCGTCAAACTCTAATATTACGGATTCTCACTGGTCAGAAGAAAAAAATCTGAAGCTTCTGCTCAGATGTGAGAAATCAGAATATCTCATTGATACACAAACGTGAATATTATTCAGCTGCTACACACTATCGACAGATTATGGTGGAAAAAACAGTAGGCCTATTCTTAGAAAGCAAAAGGAAAAATACCATTTTCTATACTGATACTATACAATATGAGAGTAACACGGAAAAATCCCAGTGTGTTCAAGGAAGTACACTTTTTACAGGTTTCTCACACACTGTGGACATGAATAAATCCGAACTCTGTGAGTTTGATGAGAGCACGCCAGGAAACATCAAATCCAAACACTCATGTTGGACATCGCAGCACGTCAAAAATGCAATGATGCGTTTTTTTCAAAGTGAACACTAATCCCTGGGCTTTACCAGTATTTTCTATGTACAATTCAATACTTTTTGTCTTAAGCCCACAATTATCCAGGCTTAGGCACAAACACAACTATTAAAATGCCTTTTTTAATCAGCGTCAGTATTGTATTTATTCCATGCACGATCACTAAGGTCACAGAAACAAACCAGAAACATCAAGATCTACTTGAGCACACAGGAGCCAAAAAGGTAGTGTTTGCATGTTTGTTCTGCCCTGAGATCAGACTCATGACGATAAATAACAGTTGTCACTCACTGAGGCCAATGCCTTTCCAAGCGCGTCTCCTGTCTGAGAGCTTCCAGTGGCGTTCCCTCGATTTGCCGCAGCTGCAAACACACAGAAGAGTTTGAGGGTGACGCGGTGTTGCATTAGTGCATGTTCAAAGGAGAACGTACTCATCGCTCCATCGGCCGCGCTGACAGACGGGGTGTGTGCCGCACTGACAAATGGTGACGTGCTTGTGTTGCTGCGGTGGAAACTGGACATGGGAGGAAGACTTGCATTGACGTCTGGAGAAACTGCATGTGCCGGATAATTCTGGAAAATCCCCAAAAAAACCAAACACGTTTCAAGTGAGAATACAAACAAATACACTCTTTTATCACTCTTTTATCTCAAACAAATACATATGTCTGTGAAAAGTTATTTTGATGTTTCTTTTGTTCTCCCTGGACAAGAGGTAAACGTCTCTGGGGCGTGATGGTGCATTCCACTTGTAGTCTAAGTCTCTTTCATCAGGAAGTTGCCAAATGTAACATCCTCCTAAGCCAGGAAATCCATCTTAGACTTCAGTTCAACTCAGAGGATGTGAGTTCAGAATCCAAGATGGCATCAGTAGTGCAGTATTTGTCAGTACGGTATAAACTGTTTTTGTATGACAGTATGAATCACTCTGTGTCCATTTCTTGACTCATACACACACAACTGAAAACGGGAATGGTGTGACAGTGTAGTTGTACGTGGGATACCATGAAATGTGTTGGCTATGCACTAACACATAGTTTTCTAGAAACCGGAATGCAAACAACTTGGTTTTCATCCGGAAATTACACACAGCGAGTTACAAATTTGTATGTCTGCTGAAACTGGAACACACAGAGCGTGTGTGTGTGTGGCTGGGGGGGGGGGGTGGTAGAGATAAAGTGAAGGCAGACTGCTTGTGATGTGCGTCCAGCTGAAGCAGGCCAACAGGAACAGATCAAACAGTGACACAAAGAGCGTCAGCCGTGATCAAATCCAGACCACAAACACACGTGCTGTAATTCATCAGCAATACACATTAGTGTCTCTTCTTGAGCAGTACAGTGGAATCATGGATCCCCATTGATGCATGGTGACTCAGCCGACTTACCAAACGCTCGTGTGAGTGCAGGCTGCTGTAGTTTCCTGACTGTGGCATGTGAGATGAAGATCCTGCGAGCATTCCTCCATAGCTGGGCTGACTGATCCCATTGGAGGAGTTCCATGGGTCGGATGAGTTGTGGGTACCATCTGATGGTGAAATAGAATCATTTACATAAGTGAGGCCGATGGCGAGCGGTTGAGTCCTGACCCGCTAACCTTTCACCCTTTAAACACCGTGGCTAACCCGTAAATGAAATTAACGTCCAGCACAAGTGAATTGTCTCTGCAGGTCGTTTGGACAAGCACCGTCTGATAAATAATTATGAACAGAATCACAATGGTTTATCTGATGTAGGCCGGCTCATGTAGAGTCTGTGGGCGGAGCTTAACAGCATGACCACAGAAGATGAAGAGCGGTCATTTGAATTGTCTTTCATGTCAACAAAAGACGAGTTGGACCTTTCCCTAAAGACCAACAAGGGATCATTTCCATTCCATCGCCGTTCCTCCATCAAACTCTTCCACTCTTCTCCAGAACAAACTCTCTAATAACGTCACCTTGATTGCTGCCCTGATTGGTCATATCCACTTGCGACAGTTGTATTTTGATATGAAGGTCTAACTCTCATTGATGGAACCTCCATCTTTCTACATGTGGCTCTGCTCTGCTTCTCCAGACCAGTGTGTTTTTATTCCACACAACTCCAAACAAACACAGATCTGTCTGAGTCAATGAACGGAACGCTGCTCACAGACGAACAGCGCTGCTATCAGTCAACATCCCCATGGAGGATATGAGGTCTGTTAGTTGAGTCAAGGTGCTCGGGAACTTACCAAAGAAAGTGCTTGCAAACATACTGCTGGAGGGTTTAGAGGAGGAGTATGACGGTGAATCTCTGTTGAAGTCCTCAGAGTTTGGAGATGGTGCGTACACCTGCAGAGAGAACAGCAGCTATTAGTAGGAAGCACATTGTTGAATGACGTTCAAGTGTCGTGGGTTGGATCGCACTGACTGCAGATTCTGAGCTGTCACATACGGTGACTACAAATATGCCTAAAGCTACAGTTCCTTCATAGTGTGACAAAGGTTTTTAAACTTTCTACTTCCCTTTTCTTGATTTTCATACGTTTCTCTTTTCAATGCTGTGTTTTAACTTGTGCTTTGTATTTTGATGTATTTTCTCCTGTAAAAGCAATTTCTGCTGGAACCTGCTTGTTACAATTAACATATGCTTTGTATGCAGCTTCACAGGTGAGTTTGACTGAAGCTGGGACAAGCACACAGCTTTTTGATCGTGCAGAGCTGCACTCGTTTTATGTTTAGATGGATGTAGCAACATAAGCCCAGTGATCGTCACACGTGGCTTTGGGCGGACAAAGACGCCACAATGTGATACATATACACAGACGTTTACAATCACTGATACACAGATGTGTGTGCATAAACACAGGAGCTAAAAACTGAATGTAGAAGAGATCCTGATGCCACAAACTGATCTTACATTAATGACGAGCGTGCAATCAAGCTCACAAAGGGAGGGAGGGAGGACTGAACCAACCGCAGTATTTGCATTTCAGATCAACACCACCACTAATGGAAGTATAATGACGCCTGCACACGGATTGTCTGAACGCCTGGCACGGAATTCCCGGAGAGGCAGAGATCAAATACAGTAAGTGGAACTTAAAACAACCTGCTTTGCTTTCTTTAGGTTTCTACCTGTGAGCTGCAGCAGCAGCACCAATGGAACAATGGATGTGCTGTTGTACATATGCGTTTGCCAACATGGTGGGAGGATCAAAGAGGCCAAGTGCAGTGATGTGGTCTGTGACTTCATCCATTCCAGATGGGAGTGAAACTGGAACAAGCACATTGGAAGGGAAGAAAGGAACGATGGTACGGATGACCCCCGCCCCCCACAGAGAGGACTGGATGACCCCCATCGTGTATAACTAATCAGACCCAGACCTACCAGCTGAAATCCACCTGTCCGCACGCTGCGTCTTTACGTTCTAAACCTCGCCGTGAATTAGCACCAGTCACCTGCCACTAACTGTACTGCACACATAAACAGACACACACACTGAAAACAACACCTTCTATGGCCATGAATGGAAACCAACAACAACATTCAGACGAACCAAAGCACAGAAAATGATCTGGTATTGGTAATAAGACGTCATCCAGCAGAAAGAAGCTGCTCACACAAATACTCAGTCCATGTCCACATGGAGACTAGATCAGGTGAGTCCACCTTGGTTTTTTATGGTTTGGATGTTTTGTCCACATAAACCCGTGTTTTGGAGCCAATGTGTTGATTTTTGAAACCGGGTCCAGAATGCGCAATTCTGAAAATATTTGTGTGTTTACAACCCATAGGCGTCTTTCCTGAAGCGCTGAAGTCATAGCCCCGCCTTTCCCATCCTTCATGCACTAACCCCGCCCACAACAACAACGGTGGATTACATTTGGTGCTTCAGAAGCTGAGTGTGTGTTTTCGTCCATTCACTCAAACGTCTCCTTTGTAGCTTGACCTGTATTCCCCAACATCTTCTTCCTGTATTTGTTTACATCACATGATCCATGTGTTCTTCTCTGTTTCAGTGTATTTCTGTGGCAGGACCACTCACAGGCCTGGCAGATACATTGCTGTGTACTGATTTGTGTGGATGCACGCATTTCTGGAGACGATTCAGTGTTTACAGAAAACTTCACACATCTCTGTGTGGACATGTCCTCATTGGTTTGACAGGAAGAAGATGAAGTGAAAAGCAAGAGCAAAGGTAAAATACAAAATGTGAAAGAAATGAGTAAAACTGCATCAGCTGTTCCTGAAGTACTAACACACACATGCTCCTCTCTGCTTCTCAACACAATCCATTTCGCCACCTGTTAAATAATAAACACAAAAAAAAAAAAAAAAAAAAAAAAAAAAAAAAAAAAAAAAAAAAAAAAAAAAAAAAAAAAAAAAAAAAAAAAAAATAAATAAAAAAAAA
>CAAKHB010007988.1:63032-73795 GCA_901007665.1 Aeoliscus strigatus | reverse complement strand
GGGAGAAAGGCCTATAAACATAGAAATGTTTGCCAATCACCAGCTGTCCTGCTCAGATAGCCTTCACGTCCTGGTGCTCTGCAGTGTCACAACCTAAACGCAGAGAGGAAGTGCTCCTGTAAATATTTTCATTCAGCTCCGTTATGTCATGTGCTCAACTTAACATAGCCCATCTGATTTAAAACTGCTTCTATTTTTTTCACAGAGTATACAGAAGATGAGCTAGAGCACCAGGAGGAGGAGGAGGGAAAAAGGGGGATTTAAGATAAATAAATAAATAAACAAACAAGAAAACACCCAGCAGAGACATAATGATAGGAAGCAGTGTGTATTTTTTTTTTTTAAATCAAGCAGCCATTCAGGTCTCCAGTGAAGCTCCTGCTTACAGAAGCAGAAGCTTTCAGTGGCATCTGCAGATGCATTCAGGTTTCACAGGTATGCTCCCGGCTCCTCACACAGCTGCTGACTCCAGGTGTGCCGCCACTTCTCAACACCTCCCTCACCGCTTCTGAGTGCTGCCGCTGCCAGACACCAAACACAGGTCCGGGCTGAACCATGGAAAAAGACGTGCGGCAAGAACCTCTTCAATCTGGCATGAAACCTTTGCCATGCTTCCGATTATTTCAAGAGCAACACCTCTTGAACACCTCCCACTCAACAACGTTACCTACGTAACACTTATCAAACAACTGCCGCTTTTTTCATTCTTCTGTCAGCAACTTCGCAGAGACCCAAAGGCCTTTATTCAACTTTGCCATCTTTATTCTTTCAAATGGGATCAAAGACGAAGGGAGATAATCCCCTGGAGCTGGAGGCTTAGTCTCCTGAGCAGCACTGAGTGACAAGAAGAAGCTGTATTTTATCCCATGCTCTGTCACTGTTTCTCCCCATCTACCATTGTACTGCCTGATTGTACTCTTATGAGGCACAGAACCGCACCTGCACCCATGTGTTAAGTACTGACAAATAAAAGCCCTGCGTCCATTTACACAACAAAGAGATGTAACCCGCGAGGCAGCCATTCCTCGCCTCCCTCCCTCCGTCTGACAAGACCTCAGATATATCACTTACTTAAGAAGGAGGCAGCGCTGGTTCCCGCTGCTGCCAGAGCTGCTGCCAGGGCTGCTTCTCTCCCTCACGCTCTGACAAACTTCTTTTCAAACACAAATCCAGAAACAAAACGTACGCCAGCCTTTTATGTTCTGCGCCCTGCTCCATATTTGATTTCACAGCAGTAGAGGTGACGGTTATCAAAGCTGTGAAAGGCAAATCCAGTCTGTGACTCCCTGAGCAAAACAAGAAATGTTGTTCAATAAAAGAAAGAGGCGGGATTAGTTGCTTCTGATTAAGACAGAAAAACACCATTGTCTTATACCAGTTGGAGGAATTTAAGCCGAGGTTTAATAAAACCACCCGGGTTTTAACAATGAACAGCTGACTTACTGATTTATGCATATTAATGAGCTCCTACACGCCCTGTCAGAGCAAACGCAAGCTGAGCTCCACACATCTCTGCATCCTAATGGTTCCTGCTCCTGCGGGATCATTACCAACAGAAACTTCAGATATTCTGTGCTATTAATCTCTGTCTGTCCTCCTGCTCGGCTACATAATGACTAATTAAACATCAAAAGAGCAGAGCCGGGATCCGCTCTGACAGACTCTCGTTCTCCCAGGAGGCTGCGAGGGGCCAAAACTGTGACAGGGCAGCTCTGGAAATCAATCACCTCCAGCTACACATGTACACACGCACAAACACCCACACCACTCAGAAGGAAAACAAACACGCTACCTGCACAGCCTTTTTTTTTGTCTAAAACAACAAACCGCTGAACAAACAAACATAAACTTTGTTTTGTAAATAAACAGACACCAGCGGTGTCATTGCTGAACAAACATCCAGCAAAATGCTGGGATGATTATAACAGCGTGTGTGTGTGTGTGTGTGTGTGTGTCTGCTGAAGGAAGCTCACTGTGAAATCTATTTGTAAGAGAGGGAGCTGATCTTCCACTCACAGATGAAGGCAGACCAGGAGGGACCTTGCGCACCTTCTTTGTTTGCAGGGGATCTGTGTAAAGATGAAAGCACATCTCATCACTCACCAACAGATAAACAGGGTTGAATGCGCAGCAAACACACTCCAACCATACTCGTTCTGTGTCAGCGTGTCACCATTAGAGACGACGCGAATGTGTGTTCATTTCACAACAGTAATAATCTGTCAAATCACACGCCCACTGTTACAGGTTATTTATCTGTTTGAACAAAGGAAACAGTAAGTAGTGATAATAATAATCCTTAGATAAAAGTGACCCGTGCTATGTCAACATCTAGTCACAGGTGTCGTTTCTCCTGATTTAAACTAATCTTCTAATCTTCTGACGTTTTTATGGAGGTGTTTTCCTGTTGAAAATAAACTGAAATGTGACTGACCGACAGGCAGAGGCTCCTGCAGAGAACGTCTCCTGGGATTGGCTGCATTGAACGTGTAAAATGGAGCAGCTGATTTAGCGGATGTTGTCACTGAACTTGGACTCGCCAAGCCGACCTGCGGCCGAAGAGACGACTGAAAGAGAAAATATGAAAATTCTTCAGGCTGACAGACACATAGGATTTTGTGTTTATTACTTATTTCATTTCATGTCTATCCAGTGCTTTTCGATTCAGTTCAATCGTTTCTCCTCAGAAAATCCTCAGATTAAGTATCGACTGAATGACTGGATGTGAAAATTACAGTTCAAGGTCATTTTGAGGATTATTTTGACTTGTAAAATGAACCTCTGCTTTATTTCCACCACTGTATTCTGCAGAACAGCAGGAACATATCGCATCAAACAACTTCATTGACTCATTAACACACTGATAAATCCAAACTATTGTTTGATTATTTCTGTCTCTACCATTCCAAATCATATTTTCATTTATTCAGTCCAGAGCTCTTCATCATTCTTACAAGAGTCTTTTCTGAATAAGAATGTGTCATTGTCATGTTATTTTATTCAGTCTAATGAAGGTGGAGCTCAGATTGTGCAGGATATTGTCAAACTGGAGGAAAAGAAGATAAAACATTACATTCATGTAATTTTGTTCTCATAAATCAAGACACATGAATCATCTCAGATCTGATTATAAAGCTGAATCATCTCAAACTGTGTTTCATCCTCTTGTCAACCTGACCTCACCTGACCTCTGTCACCTCCCTAATCTGGGTTAAAATACCAATTAGGAGCTTCAACTAATTAGTGTAATCGGCTTCAAAGATGAAAAAGATGCGGAGATCATGGGAGTAAAACCGTGTTGTGTAGTTTGACTAGTAATTGTCCCTCATATGCTCACAGGACTAATCTCTGACTGACACAGCGACACAGTGACCGATGACTGGAACTTCATGGTGTGTTAAGCTGCTATGCAAGTTGTTTTCCGAGGTGCAGACAGGAAATGTGAAATGGAACACCCTCTTAAACAGGGAAATCCGACGAGTTGGACCAATTAGATGTTGGTCCAACTCAGAGGACCCTGAGTTCAGAATCCACGATGGCGACAGTAGCTCAGTGTCATTTGTCAGTATAAGCTGTTTTTACTGTTTTTGTATCACTTAGGTCGTTTGGGTCCATTTCAATCACTTGTACAGACACAAATGTTTTATTTGTTGACAAAGGGACAGTTGATACGGTGTGGTTGTATGTGGAATACCACGCGATATGCTGGTTCAACACTAACAACTAGAACTGATTTTTTCTGGAAACAGTTCTCACCCAGAAATTATGTAACAACCTTTTATGTCTGCTGCAAGCACAATGCACCATTACTAACAGACTAATGACTAGATGACTGGATTACATTTTTTTGCAACACAAGAATGAATTAATTGTAAATAATTCAATGAATTCTTTGCACTTTGAGTGGATATCAGATACATGCCAACCATTGGAGGTGTCAGACACCACCTGACACAAACATAACCCAAAAGGAAAAAGTATCTGTGTAACACAACAAGCTGTTTGATGACACTGAATGTGTCACGGAGGAGTCACTGAGACAGAAATGTTGATCAATCAGTCAGTCCATCAGTACCCACCTCCTGCTGTTAGTCAGTATACACACATTTAGTTACATTGATCTCTTGACACACAGGTGTTGACGTACACCGTGTGCTGACGGCAGATGGACAAGAACAAAAATCAATTTCTCAGCATTATTTTAGAGCCCCATTGTATCGTATTCAATTATTCAGATACAAGCAGCTGAAGGGTTCTAGGTCCTATTGTATGTATATAGGTGTTTGAAGTACAATCAATCACAATGGGACATGCTGTTTCTGAAGCTAATGACAGTAAATAATCACAATAGTAGATAATAACAAAAACAATAATGTTACACTGTATTTGTTACTTATTTCACTGTTACAATGAGTCATTTGCTATTCGTACTCACCTGGGAGCTTGATGCATCTGTGTCTCTTCCGTAGCCATGAAGTGACGCCCGCTCTGATTTACCTACAAAAGGTGAGAAGTAGTATGGACAGATCTTAAAAGATTGTAGAAGAATGACCAGGTGATAATTATTTCAGCAGCACATTGTAGGCAGCGTCAGAATATCCTATGCTCCTGGTTCACTACATGGATCTATAGATATAGAGATAGATAAGAGTGTGTTTTAAGGGACAGAAAACAACTGACAGAAACAATCACATCAGTGCGTGAACTTCAAAGAAAAACTCACAGCAGCAACTTGCAACTTGCAACAAAAACATTCATCATCACAACATTCAAACTCAGCAGTTCTCGTCCTGGAAAAACACACAAATACGAGCTCCGACGAGAGACAGATGAGTAACTTCACAGCATCATACATCATTTCCTGTCAGACGTCCTGCAATTGCACACACACAAATGTTGCAGCTACATTCTGTTGACTGTGGGGAAAACAAAGCATTTTCCCTGCGTTCAGAACATCCAGAGCCAGTATCGTCTGATCTGAACACGGTTTCCTTTGGCACGGGTGAGCGCAGCAGGTCGAATACATTCTGTTTTTGTCATCTGAGGCATCCTGCAGGACACCGCATCATTCTGTGAGGAGCGTTTGCACAGACTTTGACAAGCCGATGGTTTCACTCGCGAAGCCACTTCTCATCTAACAAGAACATGATACAGTTTTGAGCCTTCGGGAACAGGATTAAGTTGTTGGTTCAATGTTCACCAATGAACCAATGTTCACTATCAAGGGAGGATCAAGAAATTGTTCTTATTTATTTTCCTTGAGCCATCGAAACATCGGAGGTTGCTTTAGTCAAATCTGCGACCATTCCTCTGAGGTAAAGGTCTCATCAAACTCAGAGTTAAATATTTATTGGCAGCAAGTGTTCTGTCAAACACACTGTGTCTGATGTGAATAATTGATGGTCGGTGTAGTAGTCTGAGGTATAGAAACACACAGAAGGAGCCACACAGTTCCCAGACGTCGTGAAGTTAGTCAAAAGAGAGTCTGTGGCGAATAACTGGTCAACAAAGTACAGTCGATGCTGAGTGCGATGGCTAAGATGGAGAACTAGAGCCACATGCAGAAATGTGGAGGTTCTGTCAGCAAGCGATGGAGCTTCAACTCCATCAGAGCAACAGACAAAGGTGATGAATGGTGTCAGTGGAAGAGTTTTTACACTGTGCACCATGGCGGAGAGGTAGCTGGACTCTGAGTTCCGTCTGTATCCGATTGAGCTCATGTGTGTCACCATCTTTGAAGGCCTTCTTCTTCTGGTTGAAAAGGCCTTTGGTGTCACTGGTTATCCAGGGCTTGTTGCAGACAAAGCAGCGTTTAGATCTTACTGGACCAACAGCTTCCATACAGTTTGATATAGTCGGTGGTGCAGTCAACCACCTCCTCCATGTTGTCATTATGAGACCCCTGCTGTGTATCCCAGTCCTGGTCTCTCAGAGTCTGCTCGGCTTCAGGAGGCCACTTCCTGAGTGAGCGTGTGGTTGGTGGTACTCCATTCACTCAAGGAATGTAGAGTAGTGACGTTTAAGCAGGACCAGACTGTCATCTGGTTTCCCCAGTGCAGGGAAAGGGGAGTGCTGTATGCAACCTTGACTTCTGCATACATCAGATCGATAGTCCTATTGGTGTTAAAGTCCACATACTGGTAGAACGCAGCCAATGTCTTATTTAGAGGGAGATGATTAAAGTCCCCAGAGATAAGCACAAGAGCCTCAAGATGCTGAGTTTGTAATTTCGCAACAGCGCTGTCAATGACATCACACACAGCCTCTGTGTCGGCTTGGAATGTAAACCGTTAAAACAACGGCGTGGCTGGTCTCCTTGGGCAGGTAGTAGGGATGTAGACTCACAGCCAAGAGTTCAATGTCCCTACTGCAGGTGGCGATTTTTTTTCCATAAACATTTTATTATGTTTTTTTTTCTTCAAGGTGATACAGTTTTCAATTATACTCATACTTACGAAGCAGTTTAGTATCACATGTTTTGTACCAATATATAGAAAACAAATATATAAAGAAACGCAATAACAAAAATAAAATAACCCCAGAATTCCACAGGTGGTGATTTTAATGTTCACATGTCCAGGATGACACCACCCTGTGTTTACATACAGCGCGAGTCCTCCACCTTTGCCCTTCCCACAGGCTCGTATCTCTGTCCGCTCTGATGGTGCTGAAGTCGGGTAGCTCCACATTAGCATCTGGGATGCCAGCTGTTAGCCACGTTTCAGTTAAGCTCAGTAAACGGCAATCCTTGAAGTGCCTGAGCAGGGTGCACACACGTTGTGTACCCCACCTAAAGACATATATTACTATCTTCATTAACAGCCAATGTGCCATTGACTTTAGAGTTTGTTTTTTTTAATCAGCGGCGCATTTGCTTTAAACACTGTCAAACTACCAAAGCACCATCATTTTAAGTTTCAAGTTCATTTGCTGGTTAGATGACAAGGAGTGAAAATGACTGCATCTAAATAGCAAAGACACTCGCGACATAGACTATATGCCGTGTGCCATGTGCTTTAGACCAGTGGTGCCCAACCGCCGGTCCGTGGGTTATATGTTACCAGGCTACACAGAAAAAAACAATAACATTATTTCCGTTGTATTCATTATCATTCATTATCTCCCGTCTTTCACCAATCTCTTCTTCTTGACACATGTCCCTGTGATAGTGAAATGACCATTTCTCACTGGAAAATGACTCAACAAATATCACAGCAGAGCTTTTCTGCTGAGGGGAAAAGGCCTGCGGGGTGAAGAACAACCTACAACTTCAGAGAAAAAGAAATGTAATAGACAATACCAGAAGTTTTATTTGACACCTGGATTTATTGCTCAAGGTCACTGACACATGCCAACAGTGCTCTGCATAATATGTGGAACAAGCAAATGAGGCAGTCAATCCTTCAAAACGTATCCGGCCCCCCGCATTACATGCAACTGGTCTGTGACGCAAAAAAGGTTGGGGACCGCTGATTTAGACCATCTAAATAGGGCTAAATAGGGCCTATCACTTTCAAGCTTTGACAACGCGTTGAACGGACTCTCACCTTCGAGTTAAATTCACAGGAGAGACGTTTTTCTCACTGTGAAAACCTGAACTCAGCTTGAGGACACAACTTATTCATGGGAATATATTGTGCCAAGAAAAGTTCCTGGCACTGTGCAGCAGGACGTCCTCCATGAATCTGACAGTATTTGAAAAAATGATCCGGCCCCCGCAGAGTGATGCTGCGACAGTGTGCTTGCAAGTAGGATGGTGTCATGAGAGACGAGTGTGTGCCCAGTCCAAATTCTAAATATATCGCTGGTGTTGGAGTTCAGCTATTGTTTAGCCAGACGCCAGAATCTTCAGCTTTGAGACGTGTGTTGTCGTGTACTGGAGGCGGCTGTCAGGATCCTTTCATCAGAGGTGGCGTGTTTCCTCCCTTTCTGCCAAACACACCACATTTTACAACAGTGACATTAATATCTTGTTCTTCAGGCACAAACCATTTCTGCAGCTTTGGGAGAGGAGCTGTTGTGATGCTGCCTCGCTCCCCTTTCCTTATGCTTCTGCCATTGTCAACGTCATAGGTTCATACATAGAGACAGACTTTGTGCTGTCATCAACAATATTGTTATCACCATTCTTATCCATTAGGTCAACATGCAAAGTATTAGCACGTTAGCATGCTACAGCACTTTATAAAAACACGTTTTTCATATATTGTTTGCCAACTTAGTGTATTTGTTTATTTTTATGGATCCTTTTCTTATTGTTCCATATATTAAATGATCAATAGAAATCTGACCTTCAATGCATGATATGCAGATAGACAGACAGATAGATAGATAGATAGATAGATAGATAGATAGATAGATAGATAGATAGATAGATAGATAGATAGATAGATAGATAGATAGATAGATAGATAGATAGATAGATAGATAGATAGATAGATAGATAGATAGATAGATAGATAGATAGATAGATAGATTACATCCACATGGAGTGCAGAGACAACGAACAACGACAGGTGATGAAATCCTACAAAGGGAAAGTACAGCAGCGGTTCATACTGCGTGTTATTGATTGCAGCGCTGCAGTGAAACACACTGAGCCTCTGTGTCAGGACCCTGGTTGCGGCGTCAGGTAGTGACCTAAGTGTCTCCTGGGAACAATTCAAAGCCCTCGCCACAAAAACAGGCAATTAGTGAGCTTCAGCGCCTGGGAGACGCATTCCAAAGAGTCTCTTTTTCCATCCACAGAACAAATTGATTTCCTCTGCGCTACGGAAAGACCAGGAAAACAAACATAATGCCGGATGAGGAAATGTGGTGACTCAAATCAACCCATATCAGGTCACTTTTTAGTCTCCTCTCTGTGACGAGGTGACAAACTGACTAGAGTCAATATGACCATAACACCATAAGTCTGACCATCAAAAAACACCAGCACAATCGACCCCAAACACTGACTGACTAAAGGTTTGCGTGTGTAAAAATACGAGCAAATGAGACATGACATCACCCACAAAGAATGTGAAAGCCGGTGAACTAATGTAGCGCATGAAGGTTTGCGTTTTTCCCCCAGAGTGTAAAATACAGGGACGGGAGCATGCAAATGTGTCAATCTACCACAGTCTTTGTGGTTTATCAAACCTGAGGGCAGTATTGGAGATGCTAACGTGCCTATAGGTAATACCTGCATTAAGCATAGGTGATGCAGTATTGTGACCTATTGTGATGATAGACAACTGTTTCTTTCCACCTGTGCTAACATTATTTTTTCCTGACGATGTTTACATTTTTTGTTTTTATTCAAGAATGTTTGTTGCTCTCCTGCTCTAAAACCTCAATCGGATCAACTTTTATTTTGTGCTTGCAGGCTGACTGATCGACCAAACAAATTAAGACACACAGGACATTCATTTAAATCTTGCTATCTCCACAGATGAAAGTTATTATTCTTATGACTATAATAATGATAATCATCATTATTATTATTATTAGAATTATTAACACAATACTGAACATATCACAATGCCGTGATAATATTCTGTCCCAACTTATCATGGGTTTATGATTCCCTTCACCTTCCACCATGTTCTGTCTGACAGCTGACTAAAGTTGTCAGAGGTCAGAGGTAGCACAGGAGGGAGGAAGGTAAAATTACACACCAGCTTCCTCTCTGTTTGAGAGAAGAACATGTCGCCCAACGTGGAGAACAACAGGAGGATGAGACAACATGATGGAGTCAGTGAGGGAACCTGCCGCCTTCGCCTGCAGCTCAACATCAATTTCTGCTTCCAGCCTCGTCAGCAGTGACATTATTCAAAACAGCAAGAGCAAATGTTAATGAGCTCTAATTTGCATTTTTTTTCTTTATTGAAATGTCACTGATTATTAGCTACGATGATGATAAATGTATCTGCTCATGCAGCCTGATGTGTAATTAGCCATTAGGTGGAATGAATAGATCAATTAAAGCAGATGAGTCAGGATTAAGAGAAATCAAACCAGGATGAAAAACACATGATGCTGTGGTTAATGAACGCTTCAGAGACAGGACTGTTCATCTGAAATATACCACCAAATACCAGTTGTTTTACTGCACTCTGAAAAGCGAAGCTGCTGCCCTTCACTAGAAGGCAGACTGTTTATTTCCTCTTGCAAACCCTGAGAGAGGAGATTTCCTGATTGTATTTATCCTCTCCTGGGATAATCAGGTGCCACGGCTCCGTCTATTTGAATTTTGTCTAACTGGGTAAAAAGGGGGAAGGGGGGAAGGAGGAGGAGGAACAGGGAAAATGTTTTCGTTTGGCCTTTGCCTTTTCTCCGAGCTGACTATTCTCCTGCCAGTTCTTTTTATTCACAAATGAGGAAAAAAAACGCATTACTGCGGACCAGATGGGAACATTCCACATGACCAAACCAATCAATCACATTGGTGGGACGCAGGTGTGACACAGCCGTGCAGCAACACACCATTTCACAGTCTATCAGGCACAAACACATGGTCACCAATCAATGGCACCCTGAGGACCCAAGAGGAGGGGTGCGTCTCCGCAGCCTCACTGGTTCATGGCTGATGACTTCATAATCACACGTCCATTCTCTCAGAGGAGAGAAGCGATGAGCTCCCTAATAACCAATGTCTCCCACCACGGGAACAACAACACTGTAATGGATGCTGCTTCAGCAGGGCTTCGTCCACCGCGTCACACGTTCACACTTCAGGGTGAGAGAGCACCGTCCAGGGACACAAGCATACTTAACCAGCT
>CAAKHB010007988.1:22276-49459 GCA_901007665.1 Aeoliscus strigatus | reverse complement strand
CACACACACACACACACACACACACACACACACACACACACACACACACACACACACACACACACACACACACACACACACACACACACACACACACACACACACACACACACACACACACACACACACACACACACACACACACACACACACACACACACACACACACACACACAACCTACTAAAAATCTCCTCCACACCCAGTGACAACTCACACACACGTACATCATTCTTGTTGAACTGTGTTGTCTGGCTGTCTGACGTTACTATCATTGTTGATTGTTGTCTCCCTCCTTTTCGGTCTCCACTTTTGTAACGTCAGTGTTCAACATTTGAAACTTTAAACATGTTTGGTTTGGTTGATTTCTGTCAGTTTCCGTGAATATACAATTGTAAAAACTCAATGTAGCTCCCTCCACGAAGCAAACAGTCCAACACAGAAGAACATCCAGATAGCCACACTGAACGCAAACACACGTTACAAACCTCCTTCTGTTTTCATACGTTAACAGCCAAACATCTTAAAATAGCATTCACACTATCATCGGATCATTATGGCTGCATCATGTGACAAATCAATCAAATCGGAACCTGACAATCCTTCCAGCTGTTAGCGCCCATTTTCCAGAAGAGAAGCAGTTTAGTTGGTGGACTAATAAGCCGACTGATGTCACTAACCACTTACTGGCTAATGTGGTTCCGAAGTCTTTGAACGCATCATCAACACACCCTATTCAAGATTTAAATGTTGTGGTTTCACACCAGAAACAACTTGAAGTCAGTGAGATGAGAGAAAGATGTCTGTGTGAGATTTCTAAGATGCATGATGACGAAATACACGTGAATTATGATCGACTCGTATTTAGATTTTAATGTACACATTTTAATGTTCAACTTCAACTGTACAGCAATGCAAATTATCATCACCACTATGCAGGGTCATGAATGAACACCACAAACAATCAGAGCTGAAGGCAGTGAGCTGGCCACACATACTGTGTTTTATCAGTCATTGATATTTGAATGATTTATTTTCTAATATTTCGATGTTACAGATGGGTGTTAATCTAATGCTAAGAGCTAAGAGATGAAATTTGATTATTTTCGTTGATCGTAAATTATAGTATCACGAAAAAAGCTAAGAAAACATGGATTATATTTGTTGACTGCGAGTGTTGGCAAACATCTGTTTGGTTTGCAAAGGTCAAAGAGCTGGTCACCAGACAACACACAGCCATGACAATGAGCTTTGGCTGTAACGCACAATTCTCATGACTGTCTCCACTTCTTTTCTGGTCCAAACAAAAACCACGCTGCTGATGCTGGTCTATTTTGGAAGTCAGCGAGTGCACGGCCTGGCCTGCAGCCGCCTGCCCCCAGGGACATGAACCTCACACCCAGTTCTATCCTAACGTCTATTTGGGCCTTGAATGGGAACATTTAAGAGACCATATGCGGAATTTCCTCAGTCAGTATGGCGGAGTAGGAACCTGCTTCAGATGAACTGTTCGAGCAAATGTTTGCAGATGAGAAACATCTCAGTCCGACATGTTTTCATTGGTCACAGGAAACAGAAACACCCACAGGCGTCTGTCCCTCTTTCTCTCAGATTAATGTCTTATGAAGCTTTTGAAGATACCCTGGAAAGATTAGCGTCCAGACGTGTAATTAACAGAAAAAATAGCATATTTCGGTGACGCTCGACAGGAAGGAGTTACTTCATTTCCTTCACTAAGGAGGGATTAGGTCTTCTCCTATCCATCCTCCCAGCACAGCTCATGTATGACAGCTCTGTTCTTGTTGCTTTGTCTTTTTGTTCACTTTCCACTAAATGTGTCTTTCGTTTCAGAGATAACTGAGGACAACGAGGCATTGTGGATGCACACAAAACATGCTTTCAGAAAACATAAAGCTTGTTTGTTGACGTCCTCTAGCAGCGCATCAGACAATAGATGCGAGTGCTTCGGTTAATGTCCTGCAGCATGTACAGCTAGGACGGCAGCCAGAGACAGGGAATCTTCTTACAGCAAACACACCACACACAGCGTTTGACAAGAAAGATGTGCTGATATTAAAAAAAAAGACATTTATGGGGGGTCAATAGAAACATGGACATTATCATGCTGCTACATGTACAATGAAAACACAACAAGAAGTGCTCACACAGACACGACACATGAACCCACGTTACAGTTCACAATCAGGAAAGACACATTCATGTCACACGACCGACATCCTTCTCCTCAGGTTTATAACGTGAAGCCAGAGATGTGGAATGCAAAGGGATTAAAAACAAAACAAAACAAACATGGTGCATGCTCACCTGGGGGTAGGAATGTTCATGTCTAAGTGCATTTCTTACTGGCATCAGCACACACCTAACAAGGTCGAACACGAGTACTGTACTTCACAGTGCCTTCACTGATATGGTGAATCTTGTTATTTGTTGTATTTCTTTACTTTTTGTTGCCATTTGTTTGTCTGTCTTTTTTTCTCCCAGCTTTACCCCACCTCACCTAGGTAGATGTAGACTATAGCTTTAGAGATCTGAAGAACTAGAAATATACAGGCCACATATGTGAAGAGCTCTCGAGATACACAAGAAGATATATATATATATATATAAAGAAAGATATTGATATAGATTGATAGATAGCTAGAATAGGAGGAATGAGGAGGAATTCATTCATTTGGGGTAGATCTGAATAACTCATAAAGAAGAAATGCAGCTTGTTTTTTTCCCCACTGGTCTTTCAGGAGGAAAACACTCTGAAGAACAAATCAGATCAATAAAACATTTCCATTGGTCTTGGTCCTGCAGACGTACAGCTATCACATTCAGGTGAGAGGCCACACAGCCAGCTTTCTCTGTAGAGTGACATTAGTGGGCATTATAAGCCGCCACTACCACAGTCAACAGATCTGACCATCATCTGATGGGTTCCTCCTCATCCACACACCTACACCGACATCTACGAAATCACCTCACACACACAAACAAACAGAATGATTCAGGGCACAACAACAACAATAAATGTGACCCAAGTGTGTGAACCTATTCAGATGTGATTCTGTGCCTGTGTCTTCTTACCTTGTGCACTGAACTGACTGCTCGCAAGAGTCGTCGGCCTATTTTTCCCTCCACTCACAGGCGGCGAGAACATCTGGAAACAGAACGTTAAAGACATATACCTGGAATCAGATGCTGAGCACCGTGAAGAACAGCATCTTGTAATGTGGTGAGACAAAGCAGCGAGTGAGATTCAGTTATTCAACACTGATAGAAGCTTTGATGAACTGAATCAGCTCTTAATCAGAACTCACACAACTCTGTGCCGTCAGAGTGAAACACTCAAACTAGGAAATGTCTTCTTACCGCACTGAAATCCAGCAAGTCACTCAATTCCTTGTCTGTTCCGAGAGCGGCAATCCGCTGCTGAGGGTTCATTCTGGCGGTCTGGAAACCTGGAGACGTAGGAGACCATCAGTCCATCAGAGACCAACAGAGAAAATCAGATAATCAGACCATGAGAGACAATCTGAGACCACCAGACCTACATAGACCATCAGATACCATCAGAGATGATCAGAGACTACCAGAGTTCATCAGAGTTCATCTGACACCATCGGAGAACATCAGAGACTTTCAGTCCAATAGAGAACATCAGACAATCAGGTCTCAGGTCCTCCGACCACAGCAGGTTAGTTACGGCCGAACCACACCATCACTGTGGGCGGAAGTTGCCGCCGCATCATCCTCTCGCGCGCCGTGTTCCACTCCATCGACCTGTCATCATTAGCTCGTGTCATTAACACAAGCGGAGAAAACTAGGACCTGGCTGCCGCATCGCTCCCGTTTTCCTTTTCTTTTCTTGCCCTTCTTTATTTTTGCAGTTCGCTAGTTGTGTTCATATCAACGCTCCGCACTGTTGTTGACACACTTGGGTCAGACTGTCAGTTTTTGTCCGCGGTTCATCCCAGCGTTCGGGGCTAATGTCACCTCCCGTCAATCAGCTAGCAGGCTAGCGTTAGCCGCAATTAGCGCTTCTCCTGGAGCGAGCGAGCGGCGGCAGCGCTGGGTCCGTTCGGACATTAGAGGGAAAACTCGTCCCTCCAGCGAGTGAGACACCAAATAAACCCCCGGGTGGAGACCAATCCCACCGTCAAAGCGGCATTAACGCACAAAGGACAGTCTCAATATCCGACACTAGAACACAAAATGATGGTCTTTCTCAACTCCCAACTTCTTTCACAGGTCCGAACGCGTTTGTCAAAGTCCCGCTGGTACCTTACCTTTGTTCCGATTCAAACCCGGACTAGGGTGCTCTGGTGAAGAGTCGCCTTCTGGAAAAACGTCGATACGAGTGCGAAACGCGTGTTTGTGCTCCAATATTGGTAAATATGCTCTATATGTACCAGTTAACGAGTTTCCCTTAGGCAGACATTTTTGCTTTGCGGGAGCCTCAGCACCACGATGACATTGGTTAATGTATCCCTCCGCCAAGCACTGTGACATGCTGGTCCCCTCAGCAGGAGTCTGCTCACTGATGCTGCTCTGCTTCTTCTCACTGATCAGAACACACACACACACACACACACACACACACACACACACACACGAGGCTCTTTGAATGGCTCACACGTTGTCAATAGTTTGACAGAGAGCTGTCATGTCTGCATCCATGCAAAGGTCGGAGTGTCTTTGATAAAGTGTCACATTTACTGTCCATTGTTTGGTGAGTCTGTTTCACACCAGTGAAGTGTGACATCAGATGTATGGATTATGTTGTTTCCATTGGCTTTACATTCTAACTAATGCTATTGAATGTACACACTAATGAAATGTTATTATTCCAGTAGTGTACATAGATACTGAAGAGGGACCAGAATGAGGCCGCAGGGGGAAACTAACCTGAACTGTTTTTGTTTGATGAGTTTCCCTCATTAGATTACATGTCCTGATGTATCAGGAGGTTCTACACCTTCATGTTTTTGTTGTCGACAACCCTAATGACTTAAAATTATCAGACAAATATTTATTCTGTACACATTGATGAGATATACTCGGTTGTCTCTCTTTTCTACATCATTCATTTGTTCATATCCAGGTTAATTTTTAAATACAAATGTACTTGTGCGGGGGCTTTAAAGTATCTATTTCACATCCTTATAATATTCTTGCTTGTTTACTGCATATATTGTTTTGTTGTTGTGACCTGTCATCACCTTCTTAAAATAATGGCCTAAATCTTTTTATTTTTCAGCTCTGTGATATATGAAATCGGCCAATTATTTTAAGAGGGTGAGGATATGTTGTAAGAATATACTGCAGACTAATAGAGTCTTGGTGTCAAAGAACATACTTGAAGAAGGACATAGGGATACATGTGCATTTAGAAAAAGCAGATCCTGAGCAGTTTCTGTGCAAGACATCAGCTGACTGTTGATCCACAGGTGTGTTCAGAAACAGAGCAGCTTTTACTTTGACAGTGAAATGCGGCAGCGTGGAGAAAAGTATCATTGTTGTAGGTTAGCTGGCGTCATCTTATCTCCATCTTGTCCCTTTTTACGTTCAAGTGGAAATAAACCCAGAAATCCCACCACTGCTCTGCCGCGGCCGGAACTACTTTTTCCTCCGCGCTGGCGAGAAACCAGACCAGAGGACTGCAGTGGAGTCAGTCTGCGCTTGATGTGAGTCTGTGGAGTCTACCACAGGTTTGTTTGTGCTGAGGGGCAAACACACACACACACACAACAGTCACTATTCTGCACCAACAGATGCAAAGATGATTTTACAGAAAAAATACTTTCAATCAGATTTGTGAGCATCTTGATAGTTTCCAGAAATGTCAGCAGCCGAAAGTTCAAAAATCGAATGTGATTGCAGGTTTTCTGCTGGTATTTTCTGCATTCATAGTTGTGTGAGTGTCAGGGTGTTCTCCAAGCTGCTCCACAATGAGAGGGAGGAGGAGTTTGTCCTTGAATGACTCAAAGAGGATAAAAAAAAATAATTGCACAGATTGTGAGGAGATGTGGGAGGAGGATGAGCTTGTAAATGTTCACTAACTGCAGGGATTGAAGTTCTGACCTTTGACCCCGACAGACTCGAAGAGATTTCTCATCTCCACTCAGCTCAGTTGAAAACTTGATTTCATCCTCAGTGAAGATAAACTTAAAAAAGAATTTGTCTATGAAAGCTGAACGTGACTCAGCTGTTTGTTGAGATGTCCTGACTTGTCCAGTCCAGCTTCACACCCTCAAATTTGTTTGGTCCTTCAGACCTTCACTCCTCTGTCCTGGCTGCAAACCTCAGGACATGTTTCAAAATTACAATTATTGCTGTGTCTCAGCACACAACCCACAACCTACTAGATTCCAAAACACTATGTTTCTGCTTTTCCATGAGACTTCCTGTCACACAAAAACAGTCCATTGATAATTTACTTTGTTTCGCTCAGTTTAACTGAGTTCTATCAGATCTGAATATTATACAAATAGATCAAAACAGAAGACTGACAATGTCACAAGTCACATTTGAAAAGATAAAAAAATCCCCATATATAACAATCCCCATGTCGAAGTTGTCATGACAATTTGTGACTCTACAGAAGCTTTTACAAACAGAAACCAACTTCGCAGTCAGGAAGCAGACAATCAAAGACTCATTATTCTTTCCAATCACATATGATGTCATGAGTCCTTATCTGTCATTATATATGCTTCTGATACATCAGTTTCCACACAGAATAATGTGCAAATGTTTCATAAATGTTCCATAATCATCATCATCATCATAATGGAGAGCTGATCCTTGCACCGTCATCCTGTCACATGACAGGATTTTACACTGAATGTCTCTGAATTCATTAAGAAGGGGCTGTTAATGACATTACTTCAAAGGTCATGCTGCTGTTCTTCACATAGCTCTTCTATAACCTGGTCAACGCCATAGGACTCTCTTGTACGTCAAACAGCTTCGAGGGGAAGAGTTAGGTTTGTTCTGTCCTGTAACTGAGTTTAATGTTCGACACCATCATCATCATCATCATCATCATCATTACCATGATCAAAACTTTAATAAGAAATCTGTTCAAAAGGGTCATTTTATAGGATGGTGTTCTTTTTTGTTTGTACATGTAGAAACTCCCAGGGAGGGAGGCGCCTTTGGCCTGGATTATTAAATCCAGACTGCCACCTGTTGGACAAACTCAGACCTAACGGGCTTCCATTCAGACCACTTAACCTCTACAACATATCAACACACACATTTTTAAAAAAATTACATTTCTGTCCGTCCATGACTTTATTATAGCCACAATAATCAATAATATCAATGCTTCTGCATTAACCCGAGTAACTGTCATATTGTGAGTACAAGTGAGATTCATATTTATCAGGAAAGATTTTGTGTCATTTCATTGTGGAAGATACCAAACAATTTTTTGATCAAGGAACAACGACACACATAGACACAAATTTGTAGAATAACTGTAGGATATGGAAGTGAACAACAATTACAATTCGTTTTTCCACTGAATAATAATTGAAAAATACAAATACAATAATTCTATGTTGAAAAGAGTAACACATTTAAGAATAATGATAATTTTGCTACAAATTCTAGGGACTTAAATTTACAATACCATTTTGTGATAATGTCATGATAATACTAATAATATATAATAATATCAAAACAAAATAAAAGTTTCAACGCAACAGAAATTTGCGTCAGTATCTGTGAATTACAGATATACAGATATATAAGTTACTATGTGTTATGGATGTAACATAATTAAATATTTTTTAATGAATTTCTCTCATTTTGTTTGAAATACAAAAACTTAACAAGGGATTACCATGGTTTACTTCATCATATATATGGGATATTAAAGAAGAATTCACCTTTGTGGTTTTCTTCCAATCCTGTTTATGCATTTTGTGTCAGTTAATGTTCTTCCTCCTGGTTTGAAGGGAAGAAACTGATATTTAAAAATGTTCCTCCGAGGAAAATGAGGCTTCAGCCGGAAGTACTTAAAAATAAAACGGAAGTAATGGAGAGAAATTCGACTTGTATCCCAACTGGTGTTTACGCGACGTTTGGCTGGCAGGGATGCATTTTTACACTCTCGTGTTGGAAATCGGTTCCTGAACGCCGTCGTCCTCAGTACAAGTCCCTGGAAAAGTTGTCGTTCAGACACGGAGCCGAGCGTGAGGTAGCAACCTGAAGCTGCAGCCCCCGGTAACTGTCTCTCAGAGCAGCCTTTGTCCCCATGTCCACCGCTGTCTAAATGCTAACGAAACCTAGCTAACATTTGCCTTATTTATGGTGGAAAATAAATCGCGAAATGACCAAATGGGTCAGATATGTGTTACTTATTCAATACGTGTCCTGCCATTTATTCTTGTCGCAGACGCTGCACTTTGACAAAATCAGCAAAACGTTACTAGCAGGCGTTAGCTAGTATGGTAACAATGCTAACGTTTGCTAATAATTGTGTCAGGTTTGTCGGTGAGAGTTA
This sequence comes from Aeoliscus strigatus, assembly GCA_901007665.1. NCBI lineage: Eukaryota > Metazoa > Chordata > Actinopteri > Syngnathiformes > Centriscidae > Aeoliscus > Aeoliscus strigatus. The sequence continues at coordinate 40,940 of CAAKHB010007988.1, read as the reverse complement.
GCGTTCTGAATATAGCTAATATTTGTTTTTCCGTGGTTAAATTGTTTGTCATTAGATAATGTTCCATTTGTAAGTACAAGATACAAAATAATCGACATGCTTTAGAATCAGTTCATGGAAGTGTTAGGCTTTTGTGTTTTAACTTGGTAGTTTATTCTGACGCAGAAGAAGCCGGAAACGGGTCAATAGTTAAAACGTTGACGTTCATATCGTCAGATGTCGTCAGAAATAACCGTAATGAATCTGATTTGGACGTGTGACGTAAGTTAACTGCACCAAGGAAGCTTGCAGTCAATACTGTCGCCATCTTGCAGGAAACCTTTGTATTCACTCGAGATTTATTTGTGACTGGTTAGAATTACTGACACACATATTCATGAATGTGTCGGTTCTCTTCTGCAAACAGCTGGATGTGTCTTTACAGTGGTGGCATATGTTCAGTACGCCTAAGGTCAATACCATCTTCTTTTGTAAGTTTTCCGAGAAGAAACTTTATGAATAATCAAATGATTGTAAAACGGAGGACTATACATATTGAATGTTGTCATATTTCCAAGGCAAATTATTGCCCCCACATGCTTGATTGGGTTTTAGATTGTGTAAAGTGTGTTCAGTGAGCCATGAGGCTCTACAACACCTCTTGGTGGAAACGATAGCAGAAGCTGACAATGGACCTTGTTGGTGGAAGTTGGACCTATTCCACACACCCTTTCGTAGTCACCAGTGATAGTATTGGTGACAGTGTGAGTCACTAGTGACAGTGTTTTTTTGCTTTCTGGTACTGCATGCTCCCAGTGTCTATGTAGTTTTACCATATGAGGATTATCTGTCATTGTCAGTCATTACACATGATGGGCTCAGTGTCATATCATAAGAACATATTTACTGACAAGTTGGAAGTCAAAAGATGTCCTTCCACCTGGTCCATTTCAGTTGTAAGTATTCCAGGATGGTGTATCCACTCCGTCTCACTGGCGTCCCACTCCATGTGGGAGCAAGAAGTTTGCAGAGTGTGTGGTAGACTCCTAATGAGTTTGTAATGTTCAGAGCCAACTAATACTTACGTCAAGACCGACGTTCAGTATCACCAACTTTCCATTTGATTCCGACATGACGGCGATTCTGACGGTGATGTTTGTTTTTCCTCCATTACAGGTTCAAAATGTCTGAACTTTTCATGGAATGTGTCGAGGAGGAGCTGGAGCCCTGGCAGAAACCTGCTCCGGAAGTTCACTTAATTGAGGATGACGACGATGAACCCATATTCGTTGGAGAGCTCTGTATGTTTCTGTTAACATCTCAACTCTAAAGTTTGCTCTAAGTTATTGAGCTTTTCCTTTGGCACTGACACTGTACGGTAGTTATACTTGGACTGTAGTTCCTCATCATCATTTTTCCTCATTTTTAATCCTCCACAGCCAACAACCAAAAGAAGAGTAATCCTCCACCAGTTCAAAAAGACGGTGTGGGCAAGCAGACGATCCCGAGTCCTGTTCCTCAGCCTGTCCTCGGCTCTTCAATCATGCTGCCGTTGAATGTTGTTGGAAATCGACTCAATACTCCAGCTCCCAGTCTGACAACCCTCACTCCACAGCCCGTTATTGTCAACAACCAGGTATTGATGGTATTTTGTCATACATGGGTCATACCCATGTGACTTTTTAATAGATGGTTTATTATTACAGTGTTAACGTATTGATATAACTTTACCCCAGGGATTTATTGTCACCAGCCCATCATTAAACAGTGGTGACTTTATTGCCTCTCTTGGGGCGAAGTATCCTCCTGGAACCAAATTTGCAATAGTTCAAGGTAAAGCTCTGTAAAATACACAGTTCTTTTGAGCTGCTCCATTTTTCTCATGAGTGATATTTTGGTGTTGAAAACAAGTTGTTGTGTCTTTCAGCTGGTCAGCCACAGTTTATCCAGCAGGTGAATCCAGGCACAGCTTTGCCTGGCGCCGTCCATCGGCCTCAGGTGCAGAAAATCAGCAACAACATAGTGACGCTGTCTAACGTCCAGAGCCCTGCTGTGTATTCTGCAAACTCCAATCTGGTGCAAGTTGCAATGCCAGTGAAGACCGAGAGCAACAACAGAGGTACAAACCCAATTCCAACTCAGCAGGTCTGTAGACCATTCAGCTCACTTTGATACTCTTTGTATTTTTTTCAGGTCCAGTGACAAAACGAGAGCTGCTGCCAAAGCAAGTGGAAAGCGCCAAAAAAGTCAAACTTGATTTGTGTACGTTTCAGGCATTGTGAATTTTCTTTTTGCAGGATGTTGACTGTAAACAAATGCCTGTCTGCTACAACGGGTTGTTTATTCCTGTGCTGTGTTGTCTCTTTGTGGCTTGAAGCAAATGAAACTGAACCAGTGGAAAATGTCAACGCAATGAAAAGGTGTACAACGTGTCAGGAACAATTCCAACAACTTGATGCCCTGAAAGCTCATATGATGGTGAGTTCAGATCTTATATATTTAAACTTGAAATCAACAGCGAAGGTGCTATGCATGTTTATTTATATTGCACAATTCACTGACAAGTGCTTTCCAGGGACAGTGATGAAAGAAGAGAGACAATGAATTGGTCAAACATAACAGAAAAAAGACAAACAGAAAAACTGAAGCAAAGAAACAGCTTCAACCAGTGCAGTGGAAAGAGCTGCATGTTGGCTGATCTTATTGATGGAAGATTCTGATCTGCAGCAACTTCAGGAGTCTTTTACCCGCAATTCAGTAACTTGAGTTGTTAGTTCATGTGACACATCTGTTTTCCAGAGTTGCTGTGCTGGAACGGAAACAATGGACAGAAACGTTGCTGCAAATAATAAGCGCATTATGCTGGTGTCTGAGTTTTACTACGGCCGATTTGAGGGCGACGGGATCAAGAAGGAGGTGCAGAAAACCATCACCTTCAAGTGCCAGAGCTGTTTGAAAGTGCTCAAGAACAATATCAGGTATGTGCACGTGATATTGTCACAGTGGAAGAAGACTACTTTTTTTTTTTTCCCAGACTACAGGTTATAACACATGTAGTGTTATTGTTGTGACATACTCCGACCTGCTGACAGAAAATGTGTTGCGGGGATGTAAAGAATGGGAAGGTGTGTTCCTCGGCACGGAGATCCATGTCAGATGGATGGAGGTTTCAGACTGTTTCCCTCATGGGCCTGAAGATGAAAAACGACTGCTGGTTTATGTAGCGTGAGGACTGCTCCTTTGATTAAATAACTTTGCTCCTGAACGGCGAAGGGAAAAAAAATCCCCTGTAAGCTGCCTTTAATGGGGAAGCACTACTGTTCGCAGCTGCACCCTCACTGCGGAGGTCATAGGTCACCCACGTAAAAAGTTCTATTAGCAGAGCTGAGGTAGCAGAAAGCCGTGGCTGAAAAATGAGCCGTTCCTCATCGGGGCAGTGGTGGCATGAAGCACAGAGCTCTGCATCATTAGACAAAACACACATCCATGTAATCGTTGTTATTATACAACATTTAAACACACACCCGAAGCAGAGTACATCATCTGTCTTTTTGAAAACCTGCGGGACCTAGCAGGTCATTTGGTCAGAATTCCCCCACCAGGGACTACTGGAGGAATTCTTCTGTTTAAAGAATTAAAAGCAGGTGCTGTTTTGTGTAATGTAAGACACAGCAGGAGATACTGTTCTAACAGTCAACTAATTGATTATTGATCCTGTCACAGACTTCCCTGTTGTCTGTGGTTGGACCATCCATTTTCCCTTTCCCTTCATGGTTGTATGGAGCAGTTTTTGGACTACCTTCATAATGAAAAATGTATGATTAAAAAATGTAGAAGTTATCCGTGCGCTTTTCATCTCTATTTATAAAGGTCCTTTAGCTCTGTTTGTACTTATTTTGGTTTAGTTAGTCCTCAGTATGTTGGATAATCCATGTTCAGGAGGTCAGATATTGTCTTTGAAATTGTTGTTGAGATCTGTGGGTGCGTGCGTCTTCCATCACAGGTTCATGAACCATATGAAGCACCATCTGGAGCTGGAGAAGCAGAACAGCGAGAGCTGGGAGAACCACACAACGTGCCAGCATTGCTACCGGCAGTACATGACTCCGTTCCAGCTGCAGTGCCACATCGAGAGTGCCCACAGTCCCATTGAATCCACAAGTACATCATACAATCGGCCTCTCAGCAAACTACTGTCGGGTTACCAGACATTTGTAACGGTCTTTCCCTCCTCAGCAAACTGCAAGATATGTGAACTGGCCTTTGAGTCGGAGCAGGTTCTCTTGGAACACATGAAGAACACCCACAAGCCTGGGGAGATGCCCTACGCATGCCAGGTCTGACACATGAGATCCATGCCTGGTTTGGACAGGATCCTGACATTTATTCTCTCTGCAGGTCTGCAATTACAGGTCGTCTTTCTTCTCAGAGGTGGAGACACATTTCCGCAAAGTCCATGAAAATACGAAAGACTTGCTCTGTCCTTTCTGTCTCAAAGTTCAGAGGAGTAGTCACATCTACATGCAACACTACATGAAACATCAGGTATAATTCTGCATCTCAGCACTCTGGTGCTTTAAACGTCAGTGATAGATGAAATTGGCGGCGGGGGGGTTTAAGTCACTGACCCAGGGAAATGTTTTTGTAGCATGGCACTGAATGTAAAGGTTCTGGGGCTGGTGACGGGTTTGGTTGGTGTTTGCGTCAGCTCCAGGGTTTGATTGATGTGGTTGTCTGCTCAGCGTTCTGCTGTAATACATAAGGCTGATGATAAAACCTGCTACTCGCCTGTCCTAAAGGAACAAATAACATGATGGACTATGAACAAAACCAAATTAATTGCCATTCTATTTATATCCTGAAGTAGTTTCTCATACTTAGATTTTCCCCACTGAACCCAAATTGAACATCTCTGCAATTAGCTTCTTGCAGCAACACTTATTAATCACGTCTTCATTGCACATCGTCTTTTGTCTTCCAGCGAAAAGGGATTTATCGCTGTGGGAAATGCCGACTGAACTTCCTCACCTACAAGGAGAAAGTAGAACACAGGACTTTTGCCCACAAGACTTTCAAAAAACCAAAAGCTCTGGAGGGTCTTCCCCCTGGGACCAAGGTGTGGCTCTGCCCCCCTACCGCTCGTGGTTGACGTCTTCTCTATTAATTCAGTGTCAGCACGTGTCCTGTTTTTCTCCAGGTGACCATTCGAGCCTCCATCTCAGGAAAGACGTCCAATGTGCCAAGCTCAGCTGATCGATCTGGAGTGACTGTCAGTCCAGAAACACAAAGCTTCAGTGAGGAAGCCAAATCCTCGGCCAAATCCAAATCAAACGGAGCAGGAAAAGGCAACAGGCGTCCGCCCACCAAGTTCAACATGTCACTCAGAAATCTGAGGTTTGCACTGAGCACGTTCTTATTTTGAACTCAGGAAAGGGCTGTGTGTTCGTGACCCACGTTTCCACATCTTAGTTCTATTTAGCAGCCTCAGCATCAGTGGAGTGAATGATGTGAGCTGCGTTGTGACACACAGCGATGTAAAAGCTTATTGGATTATGTTGATGAATGAGATCGGCTCTCGGAGTCGCATACAGCCAAGTATCTGTAATCCCCTCGACATCCAGCTGTTGGCTCACTGAATCGTCCAGGATTCATCAGCTCAGAGCTCCTGGGTTTTCACGTTCGGCTGAGGGAAAATGAATGGACATTATTAAGGGCCAGTAAAGACACAAAGCACCTAATTGTTTTTTTGTCCAGGCTGCTCCTCATTACAGTGGCTCATGAATAACTACCGACTGGAGTGGATTTCTAACTAATGAGTGTGACTTTGGGCTTATTGAGCTCAGTAATCAAAAATGACATTCTGGCTGCAGTTAACGTTATCTAGACATTATCTTTTAGGCAGACGAGATGAAGAGGTGTAGAAAGTGTCCAGACTGGTAGAAGTTTCCCAAATAGTAACGTTATACTCATCAAGGCTGTCTGCACCAGGTTTCAGTTCAAGTAGAAATGCTAATAAGATAATTGTTAGTTAATTACCCTCTTCCACAGGTTAATGACATTTACTTTTTGTTTCACCTGCACCTTTCAGTGTGAAAGAAGGTCGGTACACGTGTATCGAGTGCAACACAGAGGTCGATGACTTCTTCTCTCACTACATGATCGCTTCAAACTGTGGTGCTTGTAAATATCGAACGAGCTGCAAAGTCGCCATTGGAAATCATATGATAAGGTGAGCAGACGTTTGTTTTCAGGCTATTTCTGTAATACCATTTCACATGAAGAAGGTTTCCTTCCTTTTCCTTTAGAAATCATAGCAAAATCAGCAAAAAGCGATTTGCCAGGAGGGATCAGCACAAACGTTCACTTCCAGCAAAGTAGGTTTCAAGACATTATGACATTTTCATGAAGTGCGTCCGTTTTCCTCATCAAAAGTGTTCTTTTTTTTTCTGTAGTTTGATCCTTGTCTGCCTCAACTGTGACCTCCTTGTGAATGTATTAAACAGTAACCTGATGGCCAAACATCTAACGGACAGACCGAATCACGTTTGCAAAGTCATTGTGCAGAAAGGTACGTAATGTGTCCATGTGTTTTAGTGTGGTGTTAGAGATCGTGTCTGTCATGTGTCACGATTCATGATGTCACGTTTGTCTCTTTTGACCCATAGGAGACGTAAAGGCCCAAGATGGAGCGTGAGTAGAAATGTCTACCATCATTGGATCTTTGTTTTTCTGTTTGGCCATCAAACAAACTGTTCCCATCTTGACTTGAGGAGCAAACCAAACTTCACAGCGTTTGTTCTTTGTCGGTTGTCACAATTCATTGATGTCAAAGCCACATGATGTAAATAGAAAACAGCTTCACAGGCATTATGTTTGGATGCTGATTTCTGCAAAACAAATGACAGTAGTGCTTCCGCTGAGTCAAATAGTCCCTAGCAACAGCTCGACCTGCTCTGAAGAAACAACAGGTGTTGGAATGTCACAATCCGAATCGAGTTATCAGCTAAACCGAGTAATAACGGCCTGAGTCTGCTCAAACGATCCTGGTGACGCTGAGATGTCTCTGTGACTGTTACCTCATCAGACTTCCAGGGAACTGTTATGATCTAATTTTCAGACTGTTAATAGACACAAATTTAAAGTAACAGCTTAACACTTGTGTTTGTTGAAGAGCATTTGTTTTCCCTCCACCCCCCACAGGCATCCTGACTTGAAACCACCGGCCAAAGAGGAGATCCCCCCACCAGCAGCTTCCCCACCATCTCCGAAGCAAACCGACATGAAACCAGTGGGCAGAGTCGTGTCTGAATGTCATCCTCTGTCCGAACCACTGCTACCAGCAGTGAGTCCGGAAAGGGTCGTCATGGAGGGTTGTTGTGGAGAGGAAGGAAAGCGTTCCACCTTGTCTTCCTGCGCAGTCGATCAGCTGTTAGATACGTCAGCGGATAAGTCTGACCTCCAAGGTAACGGAGAGGAGCCCCCGACCTCGCTGAGTGTTCCTGAGCAGGAGACGGAAAACCCAGAACTGACATCACCATGAGCTCATTTTGTGTTTCTGAAAACTGTCACGCCACATGCTGCTCAGATGGTGTGCCAGAGGTGAATGTTTGTCACAGACAGAGCTGTAACGCACTCCACCAGATCTTCAAGTTGCACACGTCAATAATCAGTGATTATTGACTGATAACGGTGTGTGAATCCAGCCGGCCGTCACTTCTTTAGAATCAATTATGAAAGGGTGAATACAGCATTACTACAAGTGTTGTGAGTTAAAAAGGTCTTTTTCATTCATACTGTAAATTATTATTATTAATATGGTATTTGGATTGTTAGCGTCCTTTTCTAGGAAATGGCAGAAATATTTATCCAACATTTAGGTTCAAACATCCTGCAGCAACTATACTCTTGAAGCTCCTAAATTGGCTCCAAACCTCCAGAAGCACAGAATGTACAGTAAGTGTGTATTTTAAAAATAAAATAAAAAGCTGGATTTTAAGCTCAATGAAAAAGAATGTTACTTCTGTGGATAAAACCTGCAGGAGCCAAATGGCTACATGAACATTTTATTTTATATGTACACTGACAGATTTTTCTAATTTTGTTTCATGTACTTAGCTCATCAGGATAGTTCAGGTGTACATACACTTTATGTAGGATAAATCTTAAGCCGACTTGCGATGGCGCTGTAAATGTGTACTTCACTCTTCACTCTGTAAATAAACCTGATACGGGAGGTTTGGACCCTTCTCCAAACAAATGCGATCAGTTCATGAGAAACCCGCAGTTGTACTGAGATACAACTGAACCAAATCCTCTGAACATGAAAGTGACTGTCACCTTATTCAACTCCTCAGAGATGGTCAATACATTTGAACATGCATCTTGTACAACTGTTCCAAGTGAGTTCCCTGAAGGATGTGCGCCCTGTGACTCCAGCTGCAGTAGACGCTGTCACCAATGACAAAGATGATTAAATGTCAGACGTTACTGGTGATGAGTTCACTGTTATTCTCCCTATAAGTCTCCTGGCATTAGAGAAGTGTCTCCCACCAGTCTGTGCACAGAATAAATCTCCATGGTAACTTGTGTTACTTCTGTTTGCTGCTTTAGTGTGACACTGCATGCATGGAAAATGCAAACTCGGCAACTGTAAGTGCAATGAGAGGACTATATGTCACCACAGACTTAGTTGATCAAAAATCAAAATATGTAAGAAAAGAATCCCCAGAAGTCTAAGTAAATAAACGCTATTATTCAGTTCCTGAAGTAAATGCATGTCTTGGTTGTGGTCTCTATGGTGGAGATGTCTTTCAGATATTATGAACAAATGCACTGACATACCAAATACAAGGAGTTTTTTTTGTTTTTTTGAGAATCTATATTTCTCTTTTGTTCTATTTTTTGACCGATCCGGTTTGTTATCCTCTCCCTGTGTCTGCGCGGGTTCTCTCCGGGTACACAGATGTTACTTTGCCAGTGAATTAGTATCTGCTGGTTTGAACCAGTTACGTGGGTCACTCAAGCGAGCGAAGATGTTCCTGCGTCACACGTCATCGATCACGTGACCCTGCGCATCAAAGCCAGGTCTGGGCCGTGGTTCCTCGAGTACCGCTGCCCGACAGCCATCACCAGTTACCAGGGCAACGATACACAGTGTCGACAACAGTCGAGGGAACACCACGATACCTTACGTTTACCTGCGCTACATTCCACCTATTGTAAGTTAAGGAACTTAGAAGTGTAAAAAACGAGAGTAAAACAAAGTTGTTACTCGCCGGAAAACGCCACGACAACGAATCATGGTAAATGAATGTTCTATGATAGTTAGCATGAATGCTACGAGCAGCGCAGCTAACACCTGTTGAGCGGTTTGTGTTTCCCGTCATGTTTCCAACAACAGAGTCGTCACTGGGTCTTCAACCAGCACAGAACCGCGACCCAACCCGCCGACCCGGAGCAGTACAGACTGCAGGAGGTTCGGAGGATCGACAGAGACCGGCAGCTGCTGGCCGATCTGCGGCAGGAGGAGCGCGTCGACCGGCGGAGACACCGGCGACAGGAGCAGGAGGAGCAGAAGGGGAGGCAGCAGGAGAGCGCCCAGCTCCGGGTGGGTGACACCTCGGAACCAATTATTCATCAAACACTGGAAACAAATCCCATGTCAAACACACGCCTCAGACACCAACCACGGACACCTGCTTCCGAAATCTGCCCCCTACTGGTCATTTCTGGACAAACGTGCTGGTGACAGAAGCATCAGAAACTATGATTTAACCCAGAAGGTTACTGTGACCTGAGGACCTTCACTCACCTGGCTGTGGTGTGACAGTGTTAAAAAGGCCAGGAGGTGCTCGGCTACTGGAAACAATGTTAAACATGAACTAGCCAGCAACACAGTTTCCTTCATTTAACACTTTAATACCACTTTAATACCTCAATGGTACAGACAATCAAACACAACGATCGGTTTGTGTGTCTGATTGCGTGTACCAGTGAGGTATTAACGTTTTGTGTTGCTGGCTGCTTCATGTTTTTTAGCTGTTGGGTGACACCTTTCACTACAGACAGTTTCAGTGCTGCTTGGTCCAAGTCTGCCGAGGGATGAGCATCTTTCTTCCAAATGAATCTTTCCTTCAGGTGGTGATCTGATGATGGCACTGAATTCTTTGGTCCGAAATCTCCCATTGTGGTGCATTGGGTAGAGATGTGATTCCCATCAAACTATTCACTGACCATGAAGAGTATGAAGCATTTGTTTCCCTTGTTCTTTCCTCTGAGACTCACTGACCGAGTCCTCTTTGCAGGCTGAGAGAGAGAGAATAAACCGGGAAAAGCAGTTGGAACAAGAGGAGAAAATAGCCAAAGAGCTGAGCCACATCGAGTACGAGAAGCAGAGGGAAGAAAAAATAAGGCAACATGTTAAAGAGAACAGGTACGTGCACCGACGGTAAACATTTGTCCTGTCCGTTGTTCTTAACGTTTGTTTGCATCCGTCCCCCTACGCCTGATTCCTGAAGTACGGAGCTTCGAGAACTGGAGGCTAAGTTGAAGTTGGCGTATCTGAACAAGGGGCGAGCGGAGCAGATTGCTGAGCAGGAAGTTAGGAGGTGCGAGATGATGGTGAGTTCTGTCCACCCATTGTCTTACTTTCTTTAAAGTAATATGATACATTACACGGGAAAAGAAAATTATTTTAGGTTATTTTGAAAGTAATTTTGAAAATAATTAAAAGAAGAAAAATAATTCTTTACAAGCAAACAATCTTGTTTCTCCTAATAAAGGAGAAGGGCGTCATCGATTCCTAATGTTTATGGGCTGAGACGCAATGTAACATAGGAATAAACTGAACTAAATGAAGGACGGGCAAAGAAAATATCAACACATATACTTGAAAATCACCACCACCTGCAGAACGTATTAGAAATAAACACAACAAAAACCCTGATGTAACACAGAACACACACTCTTTACTCCATGTCTACTCCGTGACGTCAGCGCGAGGAGGCAGAGTTTGCCCGCAGGATGCAGGATGAGCAGCAGCGAATAGCCAGCGAGGAGCAGGAGGAGGAGCAGAGACGCCAGGAGGAGATGATGCAGTATCATCGAGAGCTGCAGCAGCAGCTGATGGACGGCGAGCGCAGGAAACAGGAGGCGTACGAGGAGTTCCTCAAGGAGAAGCTCAAAGTGGACGAGATTGTCCGGAGGATTTATGAGGAGGATCAAATGTGAGTACGGTACCGTTGAGCAGTTTGAACAGCACTAGACAGAGTCAACTGATCTGACAACACAACTCACCCAGGGTTTCTGAAACAAGTAAACATATCTGGTCTGCAGTCCATTGTTTTCTTCTTGGACTAAAAGCAAGAGTGCTTCTTCCTGATATGAATACAATGTCATCACCCTTTTAATACAACGGCCCGTTTCATTTTTCAACCAAATCATCATGAAGCACTGACAGTTTCTAGTAAAATTTGTTTAAGTTAAGTAAATGGAATATAGGGATATTTGTTCAGCAAATAGATCCGAAAAGTTGAAAACAGACTTTTAGAAATTAGTTTTGCATCGCTGGCAAAGTTGCTCAGTTAAACACATAAAATCTAAATAACACGTTGGTATTTCTTGATAAGATAATGAAGCACAATGAAGTTGAATCCTCAAACTTCAAAAATCACCTGATAGGAATCATCTTACATCATGAGATGCACCCTGATTTAAGATGGTTCATCTGGATTGGTTCAACATCTGCTGGCCTCCAGTTGAATGTCAGTGGATGGGTATAAACATCCAGCTGAGAAACGGTGACTCATCCTATGACTGAAAAATGCCCCTGCAGGGAGAGACAGCTGAAGCTGGAGAAGGCCAGAGCCACTCAGCAGCAGCAGGAGGAGTTCAGGAGGCAGCAGGCCGAGTGGAGGCGCATGGAGCAGGAGAAGACGGAGGCTGAGAACCGTCGCATCACCCAGTTCCTGAAATGCCAGCAGCAGACGGAGCAGAGCCGAGGGGAAAAGATCAGAGAGCAATCAGAAGCAAAGCAGAACATGCTACGAAAGGTGGCGATGACCTTCCACTCGTTCCTGTCCGTCCGTGAGTGGAGACCAGACGACAACATCCTCTGCTCTGCTGTCTGCAGCTCACCGAGAAGATTGAGGAGGAGAAGCAGCAGCGGGAGGAGATGGAGAGAGTTCGAGAGGAACTTTATTTGGAGGAACAAGAGGAGGCGAACAGACAGAAAGACATTGTGAGCATGTTAACTTTTTAAAAATGTAACGGGAGAGAAACGACACGTTCCACCTGTTGTCAAGATGTTGATCTGATCATACCGAACATTTCAGCTTCAATCGCTGGCTGGTCGCCATGGGAACGTGTGATGACATAACAACATAGACAACAGCTTCAGCTGTTCAACAGTTAATTCATACACGACATTGAATTTCACAAAGGTGTCATCGTCTGTCAAGTAACGTGTCACGTTTTGGATTATTACAACTGACCAGTCAATAGTCAAATCACTCAGAGAGGGTCAACAGCCTGAAGAAGCGTCTCCCAATTTGTTTTGTCTGATTCATCGACAAGCTTCTCGTCACATGTATGCCCTTCGCATCGCATCGTTTCTCGTCTCTGAGCTCTTGTACTTTGAGTGTCGGCATCGTGACAGCAGGTTTGTGTGTAACTCCTCATCCCGCAGGAAGAGATGGAGAGGAAGATCAGAGAGCGGCTGATGATGCAGCAAACCTGCCAGGAGCAACTGGCCTTCAGAGAGATGCGGCGGCAGGCACAGAGGGAGGAAGAGGAGGCTTTCCGCAAAGCCATGATGGATAGGTTCGCAGAGGACGATCGGATAGAGCAGATGAACGCACAGAAACGCCGCATGAAGCAGCTGGAGCACAAACGGGAGGTGGAGAAACTATTGGAGGAGAAAAGACGTCAGCACGCATTCGTCATGGTAACAAACATTTGTTCTTTATTTCTTCTGAGTTTCACACAGTGCAATAGAGGGAAGGATACAAGTGTGAAATGGAGGTGAAGAACATAAAGACACATAACACGGCACAGGACAAGGGGGGGACGAAATCCAATATATCACGACGGAGGCAGCGATAACTTAAGAGACAAGGAGAGAGAAAACAAATCAAGTAAAAAATGAGTGAGGAAAAAGGGAAAGTCAGTAATGGTCAATGAAAGGGGAGGGGGGGTGAATAAATAGTTACAGTAACCACCGTTTTTGTCCCTCTGTTCGTGGAGTGCAGACGTTCTGCCTCATGAACGTGTAACTGAGACCTTTACAGAATGATGAACGTCATCTGTGATTTCTGTTTCCGTTTTCTCTGTGAAGGAGCTGGAGGCTAAAGAACGAGCGATGGAGCAGGAGAGAGAGATGCAGCGCAGACAGATCGTCGAAGACGAGAGACAGCGTCTGCTGAAACGTCACGCGACCCAACTCCTGGGATACCTGCCGAAGGTGTGAGAGCGCCATCACCTGCTTCACGCACCTCCCTCCTGTGTCTCCTGTCGGTGAAACATGACGGCTGTGCTTCCTTCTAGGGGTTGCTGCGTGAAGAAGACCTGCAGCACTTTGATGAAGACTTTAGGAAAAACTTCCAGCCCCGTCAGGCAGATCTGATCCGTGACAGCGACTCGGAGGACAAGTGAACAGAGCTGGAGCTCACAAGGAAGAAAGACGGCGATTGGACTGAGAACAGAGGGATTTATTGATCAGGACATATCGTTAGAGATGTGTCAGGAATAAAAAGGACGGCACTCAGTGTCTGACTCCTGATGAAGTAATCACAGTGTTTACGACTGCAAACGGTGACTCTGCTCACACTCTCAGGCTGGGTGTGAGTTCCCCCAGTCCAGAGCTTTCATGAACTCATCTTCTGTAAACGACAGCAGCTTTGCAGCCTCAAAGTGCATCTGCACAAAAAAAGAGACAAATTTAAGAGGAACAGCGTCCCTGCTGCCATGGACCCGTCAACACAAACCCACCTTCTGTCTTTTGAGGACGTCAATGAGCTTGAGCTGCTTCTTGAAACCAACGATGAGCTCTGTCTTCTGTTTCTTCAGCAGTTTGTTTTCAGCCAGCAGGTTCTCCTGAGTCTGCTGTTCCTCCTTTATCTTGTCCTTCATTTGACCCAGTGAAAGAAAAAGACACTCTAAAGACACACTAACTTTTGTCCAAATAAACACCATCAGAGGACCCAAACCCCTCCTTTTTCTGCCTGATTCACATTGCATGGTGACGGGACACCTTGAACGTGTGTTTGAGGCATCATGAAGAATGTGAAGGACTGTTGAGATGAATGCAAATACAAAAGCCCCTCCAGCAGAGAAACCTACTGTCTACATTCTGGGAACAAACGTGCCGCCCTCAGCTGAAGTAACTTGTACCTTGTTCATCTGGTTGGCCTTGCTGAGTTGGGTCTTCAGCCTCTCCACCTCCTCCTGCGCTCTGGTCAGACGGACCTCGGCTGTGCTCTGGAGCGCTGCGGCTTGTTTGTGGGATCTGTTCAGACCGTCTATTTCCTAGAGACACAGCACAGATGGGAGGTCACGTCACCTGCGGCAGCTTCCGACACTCACCTGCGTTTGCCACAAACCTTGCGGAGACGAGACACCTGCAGCTGAAGAGCGTCACATTTCCTGGCCGACTCCTCTGCTGCAGCTTGGTGCTTCTCGATCTGTGCCTGCTGCCCACGGACGGTCCTCTGCAGCCCGCTTCTAGCCTCCTCTACCGCCTTCATCTTTGCAATCAGCTTCACATGTTCGTCATCCTGGGGCGTCAATGACACAATGTCGTCAGGGACTGACGTTCCATTGTGAACGCTTCATTTCATCTGAATCTGGTTTTATTGCCAAGTACACACACACACACACACACACACACACACACACAAGAAGGTTGTAATCCTGTTTTTGTGTCTTATGACAATTGATTGTAACATTTTGAGACTCTAATGTGTCTTTGCTGCCGTCCATCCAAATACCTAATAAATAGAGTTTAAAACAGAATTATCACTGGTGTTAAGGTGTAAAATGTGAACAGAAAATACAAAACTTAAAAACTGTCCAAATGGAAGTGTCCGTATACTGTAGTTGTACTGTAGTTGTGCCGTACCTTCTTCAAACAGTCAAACGATAGCTCATCGAGTTCTTCTTGCATGATCCGTAGATTTGCCTTCAAAACCGGAACTGAAACATCTGATCGACAGACGTAAGAAATCAACTGAGCATTGCTCTGCTGAGTTTCTATAAAACTTCAGTTTGTTCAGGGCCTATTTTCAGACAAACATTTCTATCATCGTGAGTGAAGACAAAAGGTTGTAAGCTTTTACAAAGAACATTTAACAAAATGACCTGCTTCTTCACAGTCTGCAGCGTTTTCCACGTCATCCACAACCGTTTCACAGGGGTCGTCCATATTTTCCTCCAGACGACGAATCGTGTCGGTCAGGAAATCGTCAGCAGAATCTTTGACAGTCGGTAAGCCATCTGCAGCACAGACCTCCAGGGTTCTGACACCGAATCACAGCGTTGGTGGTTTTGTGATCAGACCTGATGCTGAAGTTGTTTTAGATGAAACTTACAATGTTTTATTGAGACACTCTTTCCCACGTCTCATGTTTTGTGATTGGACTGCTTTTCTGGTCACAACCTAAGAAAAGAGCAAACAGAACAAATGGTTAAACAATGTGAGTCTGTGAACAAAAAGGTTATTCAAACTTTGCACAATTACTCTGGCTGTTATATTTTTTTTACCTCTTATTCATCTAACAAATGTTTCATTACACTGTGCAACGCGTTATTTCAAATGTGGAAATTATACTGAGGAACGCTTAACGACTTGTCATTTACCTGTCAACTTCCGTCTATTCCTTTTTCAGGTTATTGTACAATCTATATTGTGTGGAATTATTTTTGTTTGTATGTGTGAAACCGGAAACACATGAAATGATGATGATGATGGACGATAAACCACGTGTTGAACTACCTTCACATCAGGCTGCTGCACAGTGAACTGTTGAGGTTTAATCATCCTGTTCAGTGATGGAAACACACACACACACACACACACACACAGACAACAACAGGTCAACATTCTGTTCCACCGTGTTAATTCTAACCTAAATGTGTGTGTGTGTGTGTGTGTGTGTGTGACCTGGAGTTCACCTGAGACAGTTTTTACCTGTTGGCTTCTTCATCCTCGCTGTCAGTGAGCTGTAGCGTGGACAGAGGTTTTGACAGAATGTCACTCTGTTGTCTCTGAAAAACAAAAAACCCATTCCCAAGTTCTTCACCCGCTTCAGTTTTCAAGACAAACAAACTTTGTAATTCAAACATTCTCAAGAGGTTCTTTCACTAACTTACACTTACCATAATTTTGTCGGCCTGTTTTACTAGTGCTGCTGTTTTGGCCTCTATCTCTGCGTTTCGGAGTCTGACAAGAATAAAGGCAAAGAGCAACAACAACAATGACAGCGACAGTAAATGAAGACACTGTTTGTTTTTTCAGTCCAGAACTTTTGCCAAACGTGGTTGTTCATCGTTAGTCCGCATAAACGCCATCCAGTCTCTGCAGTTGATGAAGAATCACTGTGAAAGGTTCATTCTGAATCTAAAGGGTTAAAGCCCACGTCTTACTTGTATTTTTTTTCTTTTGCCCAAAGGTCGTTGGTGTGTCTGTGTGTTGGAGCAGATGCTGGTTTCACTCCCGGGCTTTCTTTGACCCTTGTGGACCTTTGAGCCTGACTGCTGGACGATGGACGTTTGCTTAGCTTCACAACACAGGAACATGAATTCACTTAGATATTCACTTACAAACCAATTTGTGATTGACCGTGTCAGAGCTGATGTCATATTTAATAGTGACGGATGCTCAGCTGTCCCTGCTGGCTGGCACTGGATCTACTGGTGGATCTACTGGTGGACAGATTGTGGTATAGGACAGCTGACGAGCCACATGAAACAGAAATAGCTGTGGTATTTTTAGACATAGTGGAGCAGGGAGTTCAGTTTACAAGTACAAAGTGTGCTGGTCACAATTCAGCATGTTCATTTACATTGTTGTTAAATGTAAAAAAGAAAACGAGGATTTAACATGATTTTAAAGATTGACGCATTTGATAAAAGCAGATTTCGTCATGTCAGTAAATCTCAGCTGATAATAAGAGACTGCATTGATTTTTTTTTTAAATACAGAATACCTACAGGATTTTATGGTTTTACACGGTATTTAACTATTGAATGCATTAAACAGGTGGATTTGTCCTCCAGAGGTTTTGCACATTGAAACGTGTTTATAAAAAAGCATCAAGCTTTCACGATCTTCATTTAGCTCAGGATGTGTGTCCTCAAAGGATGAACCACATCCACAAGCTAACAGCCTGTCAGCTCTTTG
This sequence comes from Aeoliscus strigatus, assembly GCA_901007665.1. NCBI lineage: Eukaryota > Metazoa > Chordata > Actinopteri > Syngnathiformes > Centriscidae > Aeoliscus > Aeoliscus strigatus. The sequence continues at coordinate 23,566 of CAAKHB010007988.1, read as the reverse complement.
TTTGTTGACAACCACAGCACCTTCAGCAAATAAGAACCACACAAAAATACTGAACACACACCGATGAACAAAGTACCTGTACAAACCTGTGTGACGACGGACTGAAGTCCATTTTTAACCGAACTTCTCTTCTCCGCCATTGTGCAAAGTTTGGGCCCTGGTTGCCTGGCAACCGCTGCAGTGAAGCGCTACGGCGGCTGAGTGGGGACAATTCTACGCACAATTTCTTTCTTGTTACATGCAGCTTACTAAAATGGTAGGAGCGCGGTGTAATAATAATAATAATAATAATAATAATAATAATAATAATAATAATAATAATAATAATCAACAGAATCAGCTTCCCTGTGTGCATATGCCTTGTATCTGTGAGTATAACATATGTTGATCTCGATTAATTTACAGGTTTTACAAACATGTAGTAACCCAAGGATCTGACAGGATGGTCAGCAGTGGTCCACGAACATCCACGAACATCTACAAACGTCTACGAACGTCCATGAATAAATCCAACATTCAACACGTTCTGCTGACGTATTGTTTTGAAAGCTGGGGTCGCTGGTACGCATGCGCGGGTCTGTCAGCGACCACACGGCGCACATGCCCACGGAGCTCAGACCGGAGGACACCGGAGAGCGGAACCCGTACCCGGCTCCGCACATGTCCCCTCAGCCGTTACACCCCCGGTGTCCCCTGCCTGCGTCTCGTGCGCCGTCCACTCGGTGTTTTCAGCTCACGCGCACTTTATTTCACGTGTTTCACCGCGGAACGTGTCGGGACGTGTCAGCAGGAATGTTGGAGAAGGCGGCGGCAACAACAACAACAACAACAACAACAATAACAGGACGAGCCGTCGTCCCGTCAGCAGCGACCCGCCCTCCGCTCCGCCTCCTGTAACCCGGTCCACGTCCCCCCTTCGCCCGGTCCGCTCCGGTCCGGTCCAGCTCACCGAGTACCGGAGCCTCACGGAAATGGCCGAGGAGGACCGAGGACTCCCCGGGCTGCTCCCCGGGCTGCAGGGCGCTGAGGCCGGGGCTCTGCAGCTCCGAATCCACAACTCCATCTGGTGAGGACACACACACACACACACACACACACACACACACACACACACACACACACACACACACACACACACACACAGGAGGAAATACCAGACTCACCAGTGGCTGTGCAGCATTGTTGATTGCAGCACTGTCGGTTACTGAGTATTTCACTCTGATCAAATACACCAGCCTCTCTCTCTCGCTCTCTTTTTCTCTCTCCCTATCGCTCTCTGGACCCCCCCCC
>CAAKHB010007988.1:10568-22256 GCA_901007665.1 Aeoliscus strigatus | reverse complement strand
GCTGCTCCCCGGGCTGCAGGGCGCTGAGGCCGGGGCTCTGCAGCTCCGAATCCACAACTCCATCTGGTGAGGACACACACACACACACACACACACACACACACACACACACACACACACACACACACACACACACACACACACACACACACACACACACACACACAGTGTGGTGGTACCCAGCTGAGTCAGGTTCACCTGAACTCCCCTGGTCGTTTTGTGGGACTTTAAATAGGATTTAGAATAACAGAAGAGTGTCATCAGTCCCATTCTCTGTGAGCGCTGTGTCTCAGAGTCACTGCGTAGTCATGTAACTTGTTTATGGTTCAGTGCTTTGTGTTAGTACTTATAATTGCAACACTATTAACGACATAAGATGATATTTATATGTGGGGGTTTTAAGAAAACAATGCAAAAAATAAAAGCTGAAATGTCTTCTGTTAGAATGACAGACAGAGTCCAGCAGTGTTAATGTTCATCTAGTGCTGGAGACTGAAACAGTATTCTTCTGTCCTATTAGTGAAATTGTTTCTGAAGTTATTGGTTCATCTACTTAACTGTCTTTAAGTCCAGAAAGTACAATATATATCTGTCACATCACAGTGAGCAGTGGATCAGGATCAGATGTAAGCTGGGTTTGTCAGGTAAAGTTGGTGTGTTGGTGCCTTTTCTTCAAACACTGTTTTCATGTGAATCTGTGACAACAAGGAGTGAAAGAGAAGATACATTTATTTTTAAGAAGTTGTTTTCTCATGCAAAGTCAAAGTTGAGCCAGTGCGACAGCAGCTCGGTGTCAGTGACAGTTAAATCCTTGAATATCACAGTAGATATTCTGGGTAGTAGTACTGTTTCCTTTGCATCTTGTCTTCATGTCCCAACCTCCTCTTCATCTTCATCTCTGATGATGATGATGCTGTTTGTTTTCGTACACGAGATGTTTCCAGCGTCATTGACATGTGTCACAGGACATAAAGAGCTTTGTGTGTGTTTGTGGGTAACGGCCCATGTGACTGATGAAGTCCACTCATGTTTTGTGGCACGGAGCAGTGAGGTGAGTTGAATTCACAACATCAGTGACGTGATCGAGCCCCAGAAACCGTCAGCAGTTCAGCGGCTGATGAAGAATATACAAATCTGAATTCCCCTGTTTTCAAACAGCATCCGCTCGTGTCCGCAGAAAATTCAAGGTCACGTTTGGACCAAACTGACCCGTTTGCTTCTGAATCGACATGAACCTGTGTGCGATTGTTTAAATGTCACGAGGTGGAACATTCAGAGTAAATGTCTGCATCTACATCATGATGCTACTTCCTGTTCAAATGTTGTTATTCTTTCGAGGTTCAGTGGACCAGGGTCCAACGAGAAGTGATGTAAAAGCTTTTTTTTTTCTTTTTTTCAAATGTGTGTGTTGTACGTGTGTCTGTATAATCTGGCCTCAGGTGAAACTCAGTGCACCTGCAGCTTAATGTACCTGCCCCCTGGTAACAGTGAATTAAAGGCAACTGTTCCTGTCGGCTTAGAGCCCGACTGCGGCCTGCTCCTGCTCATGTGTTTAATGTGACCCGCCTTCTGTCTCACAGGCAACAACAAGCTGACCTGTCTGCAGATTAGATCTCCAGATTGAGATCTAGTAACGTTCTTTGACACGTCTGATGTTTGTTCATGGTGTTTCCTGTTGGTCCGGGTTTAGTAAAAACCCTGAGTTTGTTAAACGTGAATTCAAACAGATGAACCCGTACAGACATTTGAGTTCTGTCAGTTTACATGAAAACAGAAATAAATAACTGAAGGTTTCAGATCGAAGGAGTCCAAGGAGATGGAGGTTTTTCCAAGTGTTTTGTTAACAACATTGATATATAGACGATGATGAAACTGGGTTTGTTCCACAAGGCAGGCTTGGGTAAAGTCTAAACCCAAAATGAGGAAACGCAAATTGTCAGTCCCCTTTGTGTCAGTCAGCCCCAGGACAGCTGTGGCTACAGATGTGTGGGACCGTGGAGTGAATGAATAATACAGTAGATCCAATGGACATTGTCTTTGTGTGTCCAGAAAGGCGCTCTGAACTATTGATCCCGTATTATCATTGGTCCTACTCATCAACTGAATTCAAACATGAGACCGTAAAGACCTTTAGTTTAATTTTACATGAAATTAAAAATCATTTGAACGCTTTTGAGCCATTAAACGTGCTTTGTTGGACTGATGCCTGTTCTCGTCACACTTCCTGGACCTGCTGTCTGATCATTGTGTGTGTCGGTATAACACACACACACACACACACACACACACACACACACACACACACACACACACACACACACACGACTCGTCCAGAGGAGGTGAAACACTCAGTGAGTTTCCCCTCAGACAGCTCGTGGTGTCCAGAGTCGGTGGGATACACGACCTGAGAGATGCTGCGGGGAGCGTTGACTCATTCCAAACATTCCTCTGCTTTATAAATAAATGCGCTGTAGACGCTCGTGTTACACCAGCCTCATTCTCATTTATACTATTTTTCTTTTCAGCAAATCAGTTCAATCCAAAGTGGAAAACATGCTGGTGAGTTCTAATTATTCTAATGTGATAACGTGTGTGTGTGTGTGTGTGTGTTATTAGTGCATTATGTTGTGTGTTGAGTTGTTGTTGGTTCTCTTTGTCACGTTGTGCTGAAACAAAGTCGTACAGCGGAGAAGGAAAGTATTGGACGCGTCACACATTTGTTTCAGTGAGTGTATTTTCAACAGGGCCATTGACATGAACTTGTCCCCAGATGTTTGTGATAACAAGTCCACACAAACACAGAAATACACACACATCTGCCCATGAATGACATTTACACAGGAGGTAAGTAATGAACTCATGGACCAAAGGAGGTGCAGTCAATAAGAATCAGTAGGGGCGTGTTGGATCCTTTTTGTCGTTTCCGTGTACACATGACTTAATTTATGGACCCATATGGTTTGATGTGTGTGTGTGTGGATTACAGGGGTTGTTTCATCTGGTGACTGTTGATTGTCAATAGCCTCAATTTTACACACACACACACCAGTGTAGTGTGTACTGAGGTTCATGCTGTGTCGGTCCTTCATTCAAAGACGAGAACACAGTATTTATGAACAGTTAGCATACAACTGTTGGTAAGTAATGTGATTCACTCTTTTGTACTTCATGTTCATCGTTCTACACCTCTTACAACGTGTGTGATAGGATTCGTCGTACTCGTGTGTCATGGCAGTCACTGATCTCAGATTGTGATGTTTCGCAGCTCTAACAGACGACTCTCCTGTTCCCACAGCAAGATGTGGAGAAGTTCTCTGACATCGAAAAACTCTACCTCTACCTCCAGCTGCCTGCTGGTCCCGGCTGCAGCAGCGAGAAAACGTACGGACGAACCTGCTGTTTACACAAGACGGTTCAGGGACGTGAACAGAGATGAGATAAGACTCGATGATCCCTTATTGTCCCACACGGGGGAAATCCAGAATATAAATGTGTCACATTACAAAGTACACAAACTAGACAGGAACAAACACTTAGACACGTAATAAACGAGCAGCAAAATATGTGAAACTGGTCAAGCGTCGCCATCATCACACGTACGTTTGCATCGGTTGTCAGACATTAATCGATGCTGTGTTTCTCCAGCGACCAGAGCGCGCTGTCGTCAAGCCGCACGCAGCAGATGCATGCGTTCAGCTGGATCTGCAGTCACTTGGAGGAATTCCCTGAAACCTCGCTCCCCAAACAGGAGGTGTACGATGAATACAAGTAGGTGTCTAACTGCCGCGTGTGTCCTCGTTCATCGCGTCTGTCACTGTCAAACCGACTTTGTTAGAAATACACAGTGAAGATCGTTTTGTTCATTTGAAAGTTGAGGATGATGTTCACATCAGGGTTTCTTTCCGTCTGCAGCTGAAGCTTCAGTATAAATAGCCTCTGCAGGCCTGAGAATCAAAGCGCAACATGTGCTGGTAATATTAGAATGGAAAGTCTGAGACAGACATGTAAATGACTGAGTGTTATGTAAGTGTCTTTCTCACTCTTGTACCGGCGCCGGGTGATGGACCGGTGAGGAGCCCGTGATGGCAAAATCATTCATGTAATGACCGTCTCAGTTCCATGTGAACAATGTGTATCAAAACTGTTTCTGTGTTTATTAATCACTGCTGAGTGCCACTGAATGATGATGTGAATTGACGTGTTTTGTGGTTTTCAAAGCAGTTTGACCTTGGTCAGTGTTGATGCTGCTGGAAGTTCAAACACTGACACCTCTCAGCAGTGTGTGTGTGTGTGTGTGTGTGTGTGTGTGTGAGACTGTCAGACTCCACGAGTCCACAAGTTTTTATTGTTTGGATGTTTCGTCCACATCAGCCAGCGTTTGGAGCAGTTTTTAAAACCGAGTCCCAGAGTGAACAAATCTGAAGACATTTGTATGTTTACACTCCATACACATCTTTCCTGAGGTGACGATGTCACCTCATGCACTAACCCCGCCCACAACAACAACAACAGTGGATCACAGAGTTGTGTTGGTGCTGCAGGAGCTGAGCGTGATGTGTGTCCTCTCTAGCGCCACTATTCTCCACCATCTTCTTCTTTGTGTGTTTGTTTCCATCTCTGTGCCAGCGTTACAGCGCCTCTCACAGACCTGGCAGATGTACTACAGCGTTTGCACTGGCTCGCGTGGACGCACGCATTTGTGGAGACGATCCATGTTTACAGAAAACCTCGTAAAAATGATTCTGGTTCTGTCTCTATGTGGATGTGTCTCGCACACACACACACACACACACACACACAGCAGATGCAGCGTGTCAGTGTGTTTGTGAGACCGCTGCTCCTCCAACAAACACTTTACCAATCGGTTGGACTTGTCATCGGGTTCAAACAGTGAACAGAGAATACATGTACACAAAACATACAATGAACTTCAAACACACTTCACTCAGTAAATATTATTTACAATACTACAAACAATGGTGATCATTAATGGCGTCACTTTGGTCTGTTTTTGATAACTAGACAACCAGTTTTTGTCCTCTTTCATTCTTCCAGGAGTTTCTGTGACAATCTCAACTACCAGCCGCTGAGCGCCGCCGACTTTGGGAAGATGATGAAGAACGTTTTCCCGAACATGAAGGCGCGTCGCCTGGGCATGAGAGGAAAATCTAAATATCCTTTACGGGAATGGATTGTCCCAGCGTGCGTCTCTGATCACAGACCATCTGCTGCTGCAGTTCATAAGCTCTCTAAATATAGACGTGAAATGAAATGTTCCTCCGCCTGCGGAGCAGCAGCATAATACAGACGTGCGCTGGAATCGTGTGATCTTGACCTTCAGGAGATATTTGTGAATTTGTTTCCAACAGAGGACAACTTGCTACGTTGTGAATTGCTCCTGGGTTGTTGTTACTGTGGAAACGTTCCAGTTACATGTTCACATTTTCAGTTTGAATACATTGGTTGTAAGAGAAGTTTCAACTTTTCATACATCCTGTGTTTGTCATCTTAACACCAGCGTACATATTGTTACAGTGGTCTAAGGAAGAGGCCGTTTGTTCACTTTCCGTCTTTACCAAATCTGGATCTACATAAAACAGGAGATGGCGTAAGCACATGTCTGACATCTCAGTACGATGGGACGGGTCCTGTATACACATATGAAATACAATCAGCGCCATAAGTCCTGTGAGCAGGTTTGTCTTGTATTTTTGGCTGCAGATTGACGCGGAGTCGCCCGGGCAGCTGGGCGGCGTCAAGGAGGAGGTTCAGTCGGCGGCGTGTGATTTGGTGTGTGAGTGGGCTCAGAAGGTGCTGAAACGGCAGTTTGACGCCGTCGAGGATTTGGCCCGTTTCCTCATCGACAGCCACTGCATCGGCAACAAGTCTGTGGCAGCGCTCACCATCATGAGTGGCGCAGCGACAGGTAGGACGGGACAGACAGCGACATCTGGTGGCCGCTGCTCGTCAGCCCTCATCACCGGGTCCACTCTAGCTGTCAGTGTGTGTTCCAGGGTGTGTGTGTGTGTGTGTGTGATCCAGGATTGCTTCAGTACTAAGTTTGTTTTTGCTGTTGTGTATTGCTGTGTGTGTCCCATTTCAATGACTCGTACACACACAACTGTTATTTCTTGTCAGTGGGAATGTTGTTACGGTGTAGTTGGGGCACCGTGTGTTGCTTACACACTAACTAGAGCAACAGTGCATTTTAAACTCACCTGGAAATGATGTCACGTCTGATGCGACGAGAAAGTGCCACGATGATGATACATCGCGATGAAAATTCCCCTTCTCCTCTTCTCAGAAGTCGCCACGCCTCAGTCAGTGTCCGCGTTCGAGTCGCTCTCCTTCCAGCCTCAGGTGATGCCGCTGTCGTCGCCATCTGTGGACGCCAAGCAGCAGCTCCAGAGGAAGATCCAGAGGAAGCAGCAGGAGCAGAAGCTGCACTCTCCCTCTCCGGAGGGGGGGCAGGACAAGAGGCTGGACGATGGCGCTCCGTGTGCCAGTCCCATCCCTCCGTCACCTCAGCCGACCATCGGCATCGTGGTCGCCGCCGTCCCGAGCCCTGTCACGGTGAGGAAGCACTTCCTGTTTCTGTTGGACCCTGAGATGGTTTACGAGTAGAAAGATCCACCTACATTCTAACAAAGAATCAGACTGATGTAGTTGCAATAATGTCAAGTTGCACAATAATTACAACAACAATAATAAAGATTTATGATTTGTGGTGACGGTGACTCTGGCAAAAGTGAGTCGATGTCTTTACTACAGACAAATACGTTAAGTATCATACATCATTACTGATTTGAGAATGTGAATATTTGTAAATATTTCCAAATGAATTATGGAGAAAATGATCCATGATCCATAGGCTAATGCATCTTTTAAAATCCCATCCTGTAAGAGATTTATTTTGATTTGAGTGAAAACTGTGTAAAAAAAAGTGTATTTTTATTTATTATAATAATAATGTCTAATAATAATAATATAATAATATTACTATATAATATTATTTTGTCATATATATATTATTTTCATTTTTCATTTTATAACTTTATTTTTTTATATTTCTTTTAAGCATTAAAATACTGTTTAACATTACAACAGTACTACAACGGAGCAGATCCAGGTCTTGTGTGTCGTCATCGTCACTCTCTTCTTCTCATCTCTCTCTCTCCACCTTTTGCAGGTGCAGAGAAGCCAACAGCTCATGTCTCCCTGTCCAACGGGACCCGGAGACAAAGTTCTGCCCATTAACTTCCAGATGTTGACCCAGCCCGTGCAGCCACCAAAGCAGAGTCCCAGAACGCCTCAGAGTCTTCCGGCGCCGCCAGCCGGGGAGCGAGCAGCTCGGCAGCGCTACGCTCAGATCTTACCAAAGCCCGTGACCACGACGACCATCGCTCTGTGCTCTCCTCCGGCCATGATCATCGCCAACAGCCCCCTCCAGACGGTGATGACCACATGTCACGTCAGCCCTGTCAGTCTGGTCAAGATGGCGGCCATATCGCTGGCACCCGGTGGCGGCGCCGCCCCCTCCTCCCTGACAAACACCGGTATGCCGCCGGCGCCCGCAGGCGTCGGCAGCTGTGCAGTCGCAGAGGAGTTCAGCTCCTGTCAGAGCACGAGGGGCCTCTCCGCTGTGCCCGGCGTGGCCCCACCGGAGCAGAGCGGCGTCCACGCCATCGATGTTGAAATGGAAGTTGAAGCGATACACCAGAACAGCCAAGAGCAGAATGTGAGCGCGTCGAGCGGCGCTGGAATGTGGGGCGGCGCTGGTGGTCACGTGCAGCGTGCTGCCAGCGTCCCCATTCCTCAGAGGAAAGGCCTCCTGGGTCTGGAGGAAACAGGAAGCGCCCAGAATGACGGAAAGCCCCCTTCAAGCAGCAGCTCTAATAATACAAGCACTTTGCACTCTGCCCCCCCGTCCCAGAATACCAGAGCTGCTTTCAGCACCAGCAGAGCGCCGGCGTTTGTGGAGAGCAGCAGTGGAGCCAAGAGCTTGAGGAAACGCTCCGGCCTCAGTCCAGTGCCCCCGCCAATGAAAAGGCTTTTCATACCACAGCAGCCAGGAGAGTGTGCTGCTCATCTGGGATATGGTAACGCCCCCCCAGGAGCTCCAGCTCGACCCGAGAGCGCGCCGGCCACCAGGGAGGTCGAGATGAAGATGAATTTGTCCACTCACGTCCACACGTCCTCCTCTTTCAGAGCCAGTGGCTTCTTCACTGTTTCCAAAACACTCAAAACGAACCCGTGCTCTGTGGTGCAAACATCTGTGGCCCCCCCATCAGTACAGCAGCTACAGGGGAGCGCCGCGTCTCGCCTGCACGCCGCAGCTCCTCACCCGGCCGTCCAAGCTCAAACAAACGCTGCTGCAGGAGTTCAGCTGCAGGGCTACGTGCAACCACTGGACTTCATGGGTCCGACTGCAGCGTCCAGCCAACCCCCCCCCCCGCAGGCGGGTTTGGACTACTTCCCCTTCGATGACGATGTGACTCAGGACAGCATCGTGGAGGAGCTGGTGCAGATGGAGGAGCAGATGAAACTCAACAATCTGCAGCCGTTTGCAGCTCAGCAGGCTGCTGCATCAGACAGCATGAACCCCTCCAGCCACGGTGTGACTGCGTTCTGTCACACCACAGACCCCGTCCACACCCCCACCCCCACGTCAGACGTGATGGGGGGGGCTCAGGGCCTGACCGGAGAGAGCCCCTGCTCCCACATGGCCTCCACCACCCCGGTGGACAGCGCTCTGGGAAGCAGCCGGCACACCCCGGCCGGTACGCCCCACTCCAACTGCAGCAGCACGGTGCCCCCCAGCCCTGTGGAGTGCAGGAACCCTTTCGCCTTCACGCCCATCAACTCCAATATCACCGGCTTCCACGAAGGCAGCGCCGTGTCCAGCAGCCCCGTCAAACCCATGCAGAGGCCGACGGCGACGCACCCGGACAAAACCCGTCTGGAGTGGATGAGTACCAGTTACAGCGGGGGCTGTGGTGCCAGTGGGGGCCTGAACAAGTCGAGCAGCGGGGCGGGGCTCTTACACAGCTATCGCGGCCTCACGGATGACCGCTTCCAAAAGCCTCACGCCTTTGCCGTCCCGCACGCGCGCCACCACGACAGCCATTTTGGACGGGTGACCCCCGCGTCCCCCGTGCAGCAGCAGGGAGGCAGCATGAACAAGCAGGAGGGCTTCGCTGTGCCGGCGCCTCTTGATAACAAAAGCACGACAACGCTCCCGTTCCGTTGTCGCAGCGTGAGCCCAGCTGTGCACCAGAGGAACACACCCCTTCAGAACGTCCCTCAGTCCCCCTTCGCTCCCCCGCTGACGCCTGACGTCTTCAACATCTTGGCCAACGACCAGGGCAGCGTGGGGGTGAGCAGCATGTCTCAGAGGAGCCGCTCGGTGCCCGTTAATGTCATGATGCAAACAGAGGTTCTGCCCATGTCGGGTCGGAACCTCACCAACGTCCTTCTAAGCAAACTGGACGGGGACCATGACGCGACGGCGCGAGGTCTGGGTGTGAACAACCTGCCCCCGAGCTACACGGCGCGGATGAACCTGACTCAGATCCTTGAGTCGAAGCACCTCGCAGCGTCTGACTCCGGCGGTACGTTCAAGCCTCAGCGGCCACATTACCTCATTGGAGACGCCGTGGAAGAACAAATGACTGCAGGCGACAGCCGGGTCCAGTCCACGCTGCACACCTTCAACTCACAGCAGCAGCAGCAGCAGCAGCTGGATTTCAGCAGCGCGTGCAAAGACCTGGGAGCAGACCCCAGCCTCGCTGCTGGACACCAGCTCATGGAGCAGGTGGCGGAGCTGGCGTCAGCAGCGGCTGAGTTCCCCTGTGAAATCCGGATGACGTCGGAGCTGTCCAGCAGCATCGCTGACCTGAATGCGCTGGACGAGAATCTCCTGTTTGACCCCAGGAAGCAGCAGGGGCCGTATCACAGCGACACGTCTCAGGACCTGGCACACCAAGGGCTGTTTCAGCACCTCGCTGGCGACGCGGCGCGTCCGGGCGGACTGGATTGGCTGGAGAGCAAGGATCACTCTACTGTTGGTTTGATGGGATGAGCGCGTTGTCAAGTCACGTTGAACATGTTGAACCGCTGGTCGCTGTATATATTTGGAATTTTCTGTCCGTTCTAAGTGCCAGCTGAGTGGAGTGACGCAGCGCTCTCAGTCAAATGCTGGTCGTTTCTTCGCATCACGTTGTTCAACGCAAACTACTAAAAACTGTTTTTTTTTCACAAACAAATTGGAATGTCCCAATTGGACGTCTTTGTGTCGCATCTGAGTCATCATCAGCATCACCTGTTTATTATTGATTTCACGCACGAAATCACGGAATTTCACGCAGTTTACATCGCTAACAGCTGAAATCCATGTTTGGCACTGAACTAACAATCAAATGTATTCATGAAAACATTCGCTGTGCAAGATGCACTGAAAGAGTCACTGGTACGAGGACGTGAATAAACTCATGACCTGTGCGGTGAACAATTACACAATCAGTCATCTGTTAAATCACCACAGGGTCTGTTAACATTTATCCACTTTTACATCCATAAACATCAGTAAGACACAAATTACAACGATGACACAGGAACATAAAACTCAGCATGATATTAAATCCCTATGCACTTTTAAGCTCAAGGAATCATAGAAAGATTGAATGAAAAATGAGCCATATTTTTCATGAAATGGACAAACTGGACGTTTGTTTCGTTTCTTATGTAGCTGCACTGGACCCATTGCACTGACAATCCACCTTTCTTCTCAAACATGCACTGTGCGTTTGTTCTGATGACAGATTACAATCAGAGAGTAGCAGTGAATACGTGGAACAGAGGCACACAGACAGTTCTTATGAGCCTTATGTCCAAACCAAAGATGCTCTTTTCAGTGTAACCTGCACTAGGAGTCAGTTTTATACCGGAGGTTGAACTAACATACTGTGTCCTGTGAAGAAAAAGAAAAAAAACTAAAAATATAAAGAAGCATTTCTTCTTTTTCTCTTTCTACTTGTGATGTTATTGTAAGACGCAGTGGATAAAAAATGAATTATACATGAACTCATTCTCTGTTTCACTGGACCATTAGACCACCACCATCCAGACTCACATTCTTGTTCTTGTGATGAATGGAGCTGTTTACTGTTTTAAATCATCCATGACACAAACATACCGACACGAGCCAGCAGGTTTGGAAAGTTGCTGACTGTTACTCACAAATTCCCCGTTTCAAATGGAACAGTAGTGAATTTATTTCAGGGACTTTGTCAAAGTCATGAAACGTAACACATTTGATTAGTTTCTAAATGCTGAAGGAATCTTACAACTGTTGCAAATGTTTCATGTGTTAGTGTTTGAACTTTCAGCAGCACAGAACACATCAGTTAGCATCATTAGCATTCGTTCACACTCTCAAATATGATTATGAAACCCAGAGACAGGGTTCTGCACAAATTGTCCACGTGGAACCAAAACTCATCATCAAATATTTGCATTTGTCTCCAGTAACTGATTACACTTTATTTTGTCATTTAAATACACATTCATACAGCCGAGCTAAATATCGTCTCAGCAAATAAATCTGCTGTGAAACCTTTGATAATGTCAGACAGTCGATTCAATGTGAATCCACTTCATTCATTAAAACTAAAGTTTGTAGTTGATGAG
>CAAKHB010007988.1:0-10548 GCA_901007665.1 Aeoliscus strigatus | reverse complement strand
CATTAAAACTAAAGTTTGTAGTTTACAGAGTTGATGAGCAAACACCAGAGTTACTGACGACGTTCTCGGGTTTCTGCTCACAACTCTTCTTCTCACCCTCTGTTGCAAACCGGTGTATTTCCTTTAGCTTCATGTTGTTTTTTCACAGCTGTGTAACTCAACGTCTCACAGTGCTTCTGAACAAAGTCGTAACAATGGAAGCGTGTTTGTTTGTGTCCATGCACTGTGACAGTGTCTGAGGTGCTGGCATCCAAGCAACTTTTAACTTTAATATCAGACACGTTTTAGTTAATAGCTGCTGTGAGAATCATAGGACAAAGTCATGATTTGAGTGTTACTGCCATAACACTGTTTTATATTCTTCATCCGTCGTGTGTGTGTGTGTGTGTGTGTGTGTGTGTGCGATCCATTGAGTCTCACTTTGTTTTTCTACACTGGAGCCGTTGGTTCCTTCATGAAACGTTTTTCGTGGCATCTGCTTGGGAGGGGTGGTGATGTCTCAACCACCTCATGGTAGACGCTCTGCTTTGTACCGTGCGTCAGTAACGTTGCTCGTGTTTTGTCGGGTTGAACTCATGAAGATGATCGACAAATTACTATGAACACCCGATGCTCTGGTGAGTGATGTGTCATGTGACTTTAGTAAAAGCTGACGAGTGTTATAAACGAGTATTTTATCAGTTGGTGAATGTGTTCTTTCACTTTTATATTTATGTGTGTCTGTAAGATCATTTGCATTTATTCAGCTCGCACTGACTGATGAAGACTTGACCCTTCCTCTTCCTGTAAGTGGTTCCTAGTTATAGCTCTGACCTCTGACCTCCACTAGTTACGTTGCTGTGTTTTGGTTTACAGGGGATTTTTTTGTATTTTAGCAAAGGCTTTTATAAGGGGAAACGTTTGCTGTTTTTGAGCCTTTTTAAAACAAATAAAAATTTGTAAGTACAGTGATATCCTGCTGTCAGTGTTTCTCACATGAAAAAGGAAAAGTCTGGAGCTGCAACAAACGCCAGTACAACGATGGATGGATGGTGACGGACCGTTGTAAAAAGACATTGTGTTTAAACTGAAACAGTGATGTACATAGGATACACAATCACTGATGTATTTGCAATAGCTTGTAATGAAATCCCAGATGTGTATCTGATCTGTTTCTGGGTGAACTGATGCTTAAATGTGTTTTTTCAGTCTTTTTTCAAGTCAGCGTACTTCATGGACTCACGTATGTTTTTAAAATTGTGGTATGAGTGGGTTTTTGTCAGTGGCAGAGTATCTATCTCACTAGCTCAATGTGTCCAAACTGGTTGTGTGTGTATGTGTGTGTGTGTGTGTGTGTGTGCACGCGCGCGAGCGAGGTGCATCTAAAAAAACAATGTAATGTCATGGAAGACTTACCTGAAACGTGTATTTTCTCTAGTCACTGCATTTATTAAAAAGAGGTCTGGGTGAATACACTTTTTCCCCTGATCGTCTGGCAGCCGTGAGTTAAACCTGTTTAATGACACACGTAGTTCGGCTAATTGCTAATTTTTCTAATATCCATCCGCGGCACAACCTGTTATATTGGCAACATTAAACAGCGGACGAACACAGCTGTCAGCGGTAACAACAGGACATTTAAAGAGCAGAAGAAGCACCCGACGCGACTAACGAAAATATAAATAAATGATCCCATTTCCCTTTCTTTGGCAAATGACCATGGTGTGAGTGGGTTCATCGCCGCTGAAATGTGCGTTAAACGGTTTTAAGGAACTTAGTAGAAGCAAACCACCCTCTGTGGAGCGCAGCTGTCAAGATACAAGCGATGAGGCTTTCAGGTACGACTGGGTTTTCTCGACGGCTGCAACGTGAAAGAGGAGGAGGAGGAAGAAGAAGAAGAATAGGAGGAGGAGGAGGATGGGAGTGACGACGGTGGCCGTACACTAGGTCAGACTTTACTGGTGTAAACACAGCGAAGGAGGAGAAAGTCACACGGGAGTCGAGTCGCTGTTTGTCGAACTGTTGTTTCTTCTGCTTCGCGCCTTTTGGGAAACAGACCGCTGAAGACAGTATGGCCGCACTTTCTCCACAAATCCGAGGACTTCAGACAGATCAGGTAAAGTCCTTCCTATCCCACCAGCAGAGGGGACGGGCTCTGCTCGTGTGACTGTAGCTGTAGAACAACAGCTAATTAGTTCCTGCTAATTAGGCCAGGCTAACTAGTTCATGCTAAATGTCATTAAACCACCGCGGACGACAGCTAGCTAGTTAGTTAGCGAGCTAACTTCCTTCTCCTCACTGAGCTGCTTCTTGTTGGGCTCGAATGACTGTTACTGATCGACAACGACAATCGATGTGTTTGATCACATCCGGTAATCCTACACGTTACACTTGACTTCCAGTTTGAGCCGAAAATTTTCCAAACAGGAAACCAACAGTCTCCAGAGCTGTTAACTGCTATTTCCCGTCCCTCTCTCACTCGCTCACACGCACGCACGCACGCACGGATTATGAAATGTGCGGATGATTCATTAACTTGATGTTTATTGTAAAGTGATTGTCGCGCACCATCAGGATGTTCCGTCACTTGAACACATTGAAATATACTTGTAGTTACATTTTCTTTAAAATTTATAGTTAATTTTATGATTTTTTTATTCTGTAACATTACATTTCCCCCCAGATAGACATGTTCAGATGCCATCATAAAATTCACAATTATCAATATATTTTGTTGTTATAGGATGAATGTAGAATTCTGAAAGTAAAAGTCATTGCTGGAATCGGACTGGCAAAAAAAGACATACTTGGAGCCAGGTAAGTCACTTGTCCTTAATAATGATAATAATATTATTAATAATAATAATAATAATGATAATTAAAATTAGTTCCAATGTAAAAACAGAAATTGTTGCATGATCGTAACTTGGCCGTGGTTTGCACTCTCAATTAGTAATACTGGTGGAGAAAAATACAATATATAGAAGTATTTTTTTCTGAATGGCCTCTTGAGAAAAGATATCATGCCGATGCTCCTTCAGGACATTCATTAAGACTGTACTGATTTGTGAAAACAACAGGGTAGGAGAGGAGGAGATGGTATAGCTGTGACTATTCACTACGTATGTTAGGTGCTAATGTGAAGGTGTGAATTACCCTGTGAATATATGTATGAATACATTTTCACACCCAAAATGTGTGTGTAAATGTATTCATTATCTGAGTGATGCAGAGGATGAAAAATGTATGTTGTTTCTGTTTGTTGTGGTTGACAAACAAAATAAAATAAAACTTGAAACAACTTGAAAAAAAAGACTGTTATTGATTTGTTGTTGACTTGATGTATACATCTAAATCTCTCTTGCAGTGATCCGTACACAAAGCTGTCCCTCTACGACCCCGTAAATGGAGAAATAACAAGTCTCCAGACAAAAACTATCAAAAAGGTATAAAACAACGTGAACACACGTGCAGGTATATTTGGTGTTTTACATCTTATTGATCGTATGTGTGCTTCTTGTTTCCCTGAAGACACTGGATCCAAAATGGAATGAAGAATTTTACTTCAGTGTAAGTGAAAAACATATCAACATGTCATCAACCTTTAATGTGAACCTTCCCCTTGTGTGTCACCACAAGAAGTTTTCTGTCTTTTAACATCTGCCTGGACTCTGTGCTCCTTTACGTTCTACTTAACCTTTAAGGCTCATTGATGCACAGAGTGACTCGTCCTTCTGTGTTGTAGGTTGATCCCATGAAGCACCGTCTTCTCCTAGAGGTGTTTGACGAGAACCGTCTGGTGAGTGATGCGGTACTGTGTATGGATGGATGTATTTATTGTGTATCTGCTGTTTTTTGCTCTGTGTGCATGTTTGTGAACTGGTGGATTCCACCTCATAAGAAATCAAAATCACCACCTTCTGTCAGTGATTTCAGTTTGCTTTTATGAATCAAATGGATTGTACTTGCTGTATATGACAGATGGTCATGTATTGATGGTCGTGTATTCATGGATCCTTGACTTGCAGGATCGTATGTCAGCACGCTGGCTGGCTCATCAACTGATCAATCGATCATATTGGAAAACGGAATCCAACTATTTGTACTGTGTGTTCCAGTTGTATCGGGTGTCTGAGTTTGTACCTCGCAGGGACATAATTAACAGAGTGGGTCTGATCTCAGCTCAGGGCACGTCTGTGTGGAGTTTGCCTGTTCTCCCTGCTGGTGCCTTGGTTGTCTACGGGTGCTCTAGCTTCCTCCCACAGTCTAAACACAGTGTTGCCAGTCTTGTCCTCAGTAAGGAAAGTCTCTATTGGCTGTCCTAGAAGTCACTACAAGTTGTTGCGCTACAGGAGAGAAGAATAACATGGGGGGAGATAAAAAGTGAAAAACACCAGAAATAAATGTAGAACTTCAAATGGACTTTCTTCTGTTGATTCCTGTGTTTGTTTTACATCCTGCTCTTTAATCAGCGGTGGATCAGTAGCGACTTTGTTCCATGTGCGGTTTAGGTGTGGGCGATATGGACCAAAAGCCATATCTCGATATATTTAGGCTGAATAGTGATATACAATATATAATAATATAAATACTAATGCCAAATACGACATGACACAAGTGGTTTTATTGAAACTGGCTATTTCAGTAAACAGTTGCAAAATGAAATATGTAACAGACCTAATAAATAGTAAACAGGTTTCATCGCCTGGTTCATGAATAACTGGTCAGCTGTTCAAATAATAAAATGGAAACATGAATACTGTAATATCTTCTTAAAATCAAATCCTTTAAAATAAAATAGGCCAGTCTTTTCCTGAAATAAATATATTCATATGAGAAACGTACTGTACAGTAAACTTTTTGGTGTTTCCACTGGTGATTGAACCTGGTACCTAGTAGTTTGTTTTTTTTTTTTCTTTTTTTTCCTACCTTTAGTTTAATATTCCTAGTGAGCTGAGCCGGTAGTAAACATGTGACGTTGCAGAGTAAAAAAGCTGATTGGTCACTACAGAGCACTGACCTCTGATTGGTCACGACAGACAGAGGGCTGTCCCAAGCGCTGCCTTCGACACAGGAGTCAACCGGCAGGTCTACTGGCGATAGTGATCCAGTTCTTTATTCCTAGTCGCCTTCTCATTTATCAACGCTGATGTCAACACTGTGTTCCGTTAATGAAGCACAGACGGTTCTGTGATTTTTGGTCGGTTAGAATAGTAATTATCAAAACTGGAGCGAACCGCGGAGCAGAGATACATGTTGGTGATTGTGTCCTCCGTCTCTCTGCTTTCACTCTTTCTCTGACAAAAACCCACAAACTTCACCATCCCCTCCATATTCTACATTGTGTGTTTGTGTGACAGTAAAGACGCCGTCATGACAGTCTCCTCTGATCATGAACAGCAGGAGCGGGCGTGAGACGCAGCAGCAGAGCAGAGAGCTCCAGTTCATCAGCTTGACTGGAGCATATAGTCCAATTCCATATCTCCTTAAAAAAATACGTACATCAATATATTAAAAGTCGATATATCGCCCAGGCCTAGCACGGTTCATTTTTGAGTGCTGATTCGCTCCCCCTCTCGCTCCAGTTCTACTGAGACTTGGGTATGGACAAGTGGTCACAGAAAATGAGTGAATCGGTCTGAAAAAAGCTGTTCAGGCGCTAGTTAGTATGTGATAACACATTAGGTAGCATGCCACATACAACTACACTGTAACAACAAACCGAATAGCAACAAATAAATTGTGTGCATGTGTACGAGTCATTGAAATGGACACAAAAGACCTAAGTGGTACAAGCAAACAGCAAAAAAACTGTTTATACTGACTTTGTATACCGAACTTTGGGCCTCTGAGTTCTAGGTCAGATATCGTAGGTAAGTGGAGTCTTCTGTGTGTGACTTCCTGTCTGCGGTTAGGAAAATGAATGGTAAAGTGATTTTAGATAGCAACTGAAGCACAGTACATCTGGTTGTCGTAAATCATAGTTGCCATGTTAATTGATGAAGACGTTGAGCAAATTGGTCAATGAAGTGTTGTTGAAGGCTAATCATGAGGTTAATCATGTTCCAGCTGTAATTCTTATGAACCCCACATGAAACAGCTTTGGCAAACAAGTGGATGTGTGTATTTGTGCTGATGACCGTCCTGCAGCGTGTGCAAGGTTAAGTTTGGTGTTTTCCTGTCAAAGATACAGCAGCCCTTATTTTGCCCTCACGTACATGATATTGTTGGATAACTCAAAGCTCATCATTCATAATATAAATACGGGCAAATCTGGCCACTTTGAGGACAACAGATCACCTGCGGCTGGAGGTGTGGATGGACGCCGGCAGGATTCTCCTGTCACAGCCGGTGTAGAATATCATGAAGATGATAGACGGACAGGATCTTTAGCTCCTCGTCTGTTTGTTATGTAGATCAAATAAAGCCATGGACAGGAAGTGCGCAAACTCGAGCTCTCCTGGTTGATCTTTGATGTTCCATACATACAGTACGATGCTGAAGACACACATCTGTTGAGGTTGAAATTACTGGATTTTGTCATAAAACTCATCAGCGTTTCCCAGAGAGATTAACAAGCAGCAGCAAAGCGCAAAGGTCAAGTCAGTAGCAGCAGTTTTCTCTTTATAGGTCTAGTAATTAATGTTCAGAGATTTCTTCTATGTTCGCATTGAACAAACAACTGTTGTTTTCTCCTCAGTCCTCCTTTCTCTCAGTGCTTCGTATTTGTTGTATTTTTTCATTTCTGAATGAGTGAATGAACAGAGCTGCCAAGTTGTCTGTATCGTTGTGCAAGATGTGGCTTGGATTTGATTATCATCTGGATATATTGCCTTACATAAACAGTGGTTGGCTGCTTTAATCCAGTGGGGTTTTTTGTTTTGTTTTGTTGTACTGCCTGTAGAAGTTGTCGTTGCATAACTTGATTTAAAAAAAAAAAAAAACCTGGGTGTGACTGACGAGTGCTTTGTCACGTTCCACGAGATGTGGATGGTGTGTGTCAGATCGCGTGTGTGAACATGCAGGCTGCAAATAAACCATTTTTCAATCATCATCACCGTCATCAATTTGACCACAGAATTGCCTTATATATTTATGTATATATCTGTCCCACCACATAATTTGACTGGTCTTTGACCTTTTCCAAATATTGTTGTTTTCCTCGTGGTGTTGTCCTATTGTAGCTGATGATTTACCTCTCTGGATGTGTGACCACACCTGCCAACACTTCTCATGTCACACGTCCTCTCTGTTTGTGTAACCACCTAAATGTACGCGTGGTTTGGCTGTATTATTGGCTGATTACACCATATGACTTGACCTAAATATGTGTGCGTCATCCTCTTGTGCGACCTACACACCAACACCAGTTCGACCTGCTCTGAACTGGACAGGTGACGACTGGACCACATGCTTTCCAGTGTGGTCGTTGTCACGTCAGAGATGTTTTAGAAGAGAGGCAATGAGCTCCTCTGGGACAGTGAATTGTCCTCTGGTGAATCATGTCTTCGTCTTGGACCTGCCTCTCCTAACACCACGTCATATAGAGACTGATTTGGTTGCACATGAATATCCTGAAATAGGGTGGCCTGGTTCACAATATGGTGCCATTAATAAATAGCACCGTTAACAGCAGCAGAGAGGAAATGTGACCAGTGCTGGTTGTTACATGAGGTGTCATATGACAGGTGGTGTGTCACTGTCCAATCAATCACTGCTCTTCTTGCCCTCTATCCAATCACTTGCTCTACATATACTTCTGTAGATTGAGGAAAAACATAAAACAACAGATATTTTTCACAAACCCTGCCGGTTTGCTTTGCCACTCAGTCCTCAGCTCGATCAGGAATCGTGTTGGTTCGTATGTTGTGATTTCCTGTAATTCAATAGCAGTGGGTAAAAATATTTGTGGGGGCACATAGCAGCAGAAACATTAGAAGCATAGCTGCGGCAGGAAGTTGAGTCTTGAGTGAGCGGTCCGAGGCAGATGGAACAGAGCTTGAGTCTAAGATGCAGCATTGGACGATCTGTGTTGTTTTTGGTTCTGCAGCGTTCACCGGGACTCAAGCGGCAGAAAAAGACAGCGCAGGAAGTAAACTGGACCAACCTATATGCTTTGTAAAGCGGATCAGCACAGGAATCTCTCTTCTGTATGCTTGAGTGCCATTTTGTTGTCTACAAAGGCTTGAAGCTGCCTGAAGGTGCCAACCTCTGCGATTGCTCTAGTTTCAAAGGTCGTATGTTTGGGTCACGTCTCCAAACAGAACCACCAACCTCCTCGGACAAGAAGCTGAGATCAGCCTGCAGAGGAATGTAGGATGTCACCAGAGCTATTTTGGCAATCTACAGCCACCAGTGATTGTGATTGCAGAGCACGGGACACTAGCTTTGCTTTGCTTTTCTCATACCAGCAAGTTATCATGCAGCACTCTCCAGCACCGCAGGGATTAAAGAGTTAAGCGAATGGCACACCGGCTCCGTTTGCATTTTGCCTCAAGGAGAAGCAACACGGACCCTCTGTCAGAGAGCCTGAGCAGCCATGGTGAGGAGAGCGGAGTCAGTGAGTCAGCTTGTGGCCCCGCAGAGAGTCTGGCGCACACTTCTCTCCACCTGAAGGTGACTCCTCTGTCACCAGACTGTGGGAATTTACAGCGGTACTCGTCCGTGTTCATACCCAGAGTGAAGGCAGGAGGATGCAGTAAAAAGAGCGTTCTGCAGATCTCCCTCCAGCCTTGCAGCAAGCTCAGCGGCGAGCTGGACGGCAGTCTGGTGGATGGAGACCCTGGGGGCAGTGAAGGAGCAGCCGTTCCTGCCTCTGATGGAGGCTCATGCAGCAGCAGCATGGCCAGTGATGCCGGTTATTGTAGCAGCAACAGCATCTTCGAACCAGAGGCTCCAGAGAAGCTCAGGACCATGCAGGAGAAGAATGTGCTCCGCAGCAAACCCAGGGTTCCGCTGAGACGGTGTTCCTCTCTGGTTATTTTTCCAAAGAGCCCCTGCAGCACCCCGCCCGCCTCGCCCGTCAGCCCAGGGGCTCTGCCCGCCGTCCCACCAGCCAGAGGTTCTCAGCAGACATCGGCCGCTGAGTCGGCACACCCAGCAGAGGATGTGACTGGTCAAGGGACGACCACTACCAAAGCCTGTGGTCATCATTTCCCAAAAGCAAACTGTTCAGAGTTTAGGGACACAAAACACATGGTGCAATTTAATATTCCTTTACAGGACAAGCCAAAGTCCAAAATGGAGGACAGGAGGAATGTAACGGAACTGTTGTCAACACAGGACAGATCCAATCGTCACTCGAGCAGCCTGTTGCTGCACTTTGCTCACCAGAGACCAATTCCATTTGAGAAAGGAGCGACTTCCACATCTATGGTCAGTGTGGACGATTCGCAGGCGCCTGACCCAGATAAACGTGCTGAGGGGGAACACGACCATCACAAAAAACTGTATCGTAGTACCTCCGCGTGCTTGTTATCCTCGGCCAAACCGTCGGAGAAAAAGCTGTTCTTAGGAAAAGACCTGGAAAAGCCAGAGGAAAACCATTGTCATCATGCCATACAAAGGAGCTTTTCCCTGGAAGTGCCCTACCCAAACACAGGAATTTCATGTCACGTTTCAAATCCAAAACTTAACAACCCCGGCTCGCCTCATGTACACATTCATCTGACTCCTTGCTGCCCGGCTAAGTTTCCCAGCTCTGTTACTGATGGAAACACTGGCCACAATGGGAACAATACAGCGAAGAATCTAGGTCAAGACACCAAGGTGAGTGTTTGGAATAAAGTGATGCTGCTATCCAGTCAGGAACCTTCTTCAGAGAAACACAGGTCTGCGATGTGCATTTGTAAAGAGAACGTAGTAGCACAGTCATCTATAATGTTGCTCAACTGGTTGAAGAAGATTCCACAGGGCTTTAACCCAACACTTTGACTTTTGCTTTTATGTACAGAGTGAGATTGATGTTGGTCTGAAAACTAACTAACCCTTTAACGCAGCACGTTGGCTTCAGGCAGAGGAGGGTTTGTTGGTAGTTTTCACTGGTGACTGTGGAGTTCTTGATGTTTTACTGGAGAACGAATACACTCTGGTCGAGTGTCTGTCCGTCATCGCTGTCCACATTCAGATCCTCCAAACACTCAGCCGGTCGACACACCGCCTCCAGCTCTGGTCAGTAACTGAGACGATGGCCGCTGCTCAGTCAAGTCATTAACAAGCCCTACGTGAACAAACATTCAGCAGGGTTGAATTACATTACAGTAATCCATTTGCATATCGCCTTCTGTAAAGACCCTCTGCCATCTTGACTCTTGAATGTGTCTAACCACCAGGAGTCTCTAGGTTTGTATGTTCATGTGCTCACTTTCTGAATAGTTCTCATTTAGCTGTTAGCGCTGTGAGTAATCTCCTTAAGCCTTTTAAGCGGGGTAATTTTAGCAGTGGGAAAAGCAGCGCCCCTTGCTGATAAAAATAAATTACCTCCAGAATATTTGCTGTGACTCCAGATAGTCTGGTGGTCTGTCGCTCTGCCCGGATTCAAATTTAACAGCATGATACTAAAACAGTGCA
>CAAKHB010007987.1:62452-80201 GCA_901007665.1 Aeoliscus strigatus | reverse complement strand
ATCTATAACTCACCCCAGATGTGTCGTTTAACTTCGGCGCCTCGCTGCTCGTGCATCTGATCGTTTTCATCAGTGGATCGATCGGGATCGATCACGGCTGATGGAGGCCCCGCCCACCGATGAAATGTTTTTGTTGTTTGTTTTTTGTTTGTGTGTTTTCATGCTGACATGTCGTCTCGTGTCGGGTGATGCAGCTGGTTCACGTCCAAGTGTTCCATGGGAATAAAAACCCGCCGCTTTGTCTCACAGGCTCCGACTCGTTATTCGGGATTCGTTCATTCGTTCCACACCGATCGGAACCGGACGTTCACGGACGTTCACGGACGTGTCTCCTGTCTCCTGTCCTTCGTCTCTGTCCCCGGTGGTTCCGGGGCTCGAGCGCATCGGGGCCGTCATCTATTGTTGCGTCCGCGTGCATCGTTACCGCACGGGGGTTCTGTCACTGACATCAGCCTGCCCGCGCAGAGGGAAGACGACCGACCCCCCCCCACACACACCTCTCTCCTCCGCTGCTTACTCCCAACGGACGGACACACTCGCGCCAGTCTCAGTGAGCAGCGCGTGCAGTGACCGCACGCCGCAGACGCGCGCGTGGGAAGGGGGCTGCTGTGAGGAGGGAGAGCGCCGTCCTTCAGGATGTCTCCGACTTGACTCCAGCCGCCATTGGCCGAAAGGGTCATTAGAATAGATCAGATTAGATCAGATTAGGGCGTCACTTTATATAGGAGGGCACGTGTGATGTGACATCCGACGTGTCCATGTCAGAGGATCTGTTCATCAGAGGATCTGTTCATCAGAGGATCTGTTCATCAGATGATCTGTTCATCAGAGGATCTGTTCAGAGACAAACCAACCATGTTTGGCACCTGCTGGGGTTCAGTGATCGGCCGCTGGGCTGCTGGGAATTGTAGTCTGGGTGTGTCTGTGGCTTCTCGGCGGACTGATGGAACCAGGATGGAACGGTGTCAGCTTTCACAGCCACAACCGGGTGGGCGGGACTTGAACGGGGTGAACCAATAGGAGGCCGGGCGTCTGTCGCGAGGACGGCGACTGAAAGCTCCAGAAACCACATATTTCATGTGTCCGCGTCCAAAGAGAGTCCGTTAGATCAGCTGAGAGGAATGAAACTAATAGAAACCACAAACGGTCCGGACAGTTGAACAGGATCCGCCTCCATGTGTGGGGGAAATAAATTTAAATACAAATGTATGGGACTTGTTATCGAAATCTATCTATCCATCTATCCATCTATCTATCTATCTATCTATCTATCTATCTATCTATCTATCTATCTATCTATCTATCTATCTATCTATCTATCTATCTATCTATCTATCTATCTATCTATCTATCTATCTATCTATCTATCTATCTATCTATCCATCTATCCATCCATCCATCTATCCATCTATCTATCTATCTATCCATCCATCTATCTATCCATCCATCTGTCCATCTATCCATCTATCTATCGATCCTGTGAGGGATCTTACTAAATAAGTTTAAAAAAGAGGAGAGAAAATACTTTGGTACACACAAATTACTGGGGGATCTAATGATTAAATGATACTTAAATATAAGTATTAGGACGCTGTACATAAGATAAAGTAATGACATCATGTCTTATTCTTGTATTGTTGAACTGATGAGACGACGTTTCCCCCGTTAATTCACTGATACTTCAGACTGTAGAAGCTGTTTAACAACACACATGATGTCTGTGTACGTCACTGGTCTGGACACCAAGTCAGATAGTGAGAGTCACTGTGACTGACTCGACTGTAACACAGTCACACACAAACAACGTGGACATGGTTGTAGTGTTTAGATACAAAGAGGCACATGTGGATCTTTTATTTACTTGTTGTCTATCCCTCCACGTGTCTGAATGGCTCCAGGAGCTGAAGGAGAAAAAACAGTCTGAGGAGACAGAGAACGGGGACAATACTACGACCAACGGGAAAACGGTGAGACCAGCAGCTGTTCATCCTCTGTGTCCCCGTTTGTTTGTGTGTGGGTGACGAGTACAACCGAGTCTCATCGTTGTCAGGACGAGGAGAACGGGGAGCAGGAGAATCAGGTGGAGGATGACGAGGATGTTGGAGACGAGGACGAGGACGACGGAGAAGGTACATGGAGAAAAAGACTGAGAAAGAACAAGATAGATGTCCATTGTCTCTAAAGCAACAAGGACAAACGTGTGGTGTTGACGTCCAGGAAGAATTCCATAGAAACAAGTAGAATGAAATGATACTATCAGATATTATCTGATGAACTATGAGCGTCGACGATGACTCCCTCAGCTGGCGCTGCTGTGTCCTTCTCATAAAAAGTCGTTTTCTGTGTGTATTCAGGTGATGAAGAAGATGACGATGACGATGACCTTGGAGGACCTACGGGGAAGAGAACAGCTGAGGATGACGACGACGACGACGACGATTATGAGGTAAGCCAGGGCTACGATGATATCGGCTCTATCGTCGAGTGAGAGGCTAAAAAACAAACAAAGACACATCAGGGAAGTTATGAAATTCCATCTGCAGCATCAGTCTGGACAAGAATCACCTTCTTGTGTTCAAAACTTCAATTGGAACATTGAATTAAGTCAACGGTGCCGCACAGGAACTATTCAGTGAGTGAGTTAAACGCATTTAAATCTAAGAGATCGGAAAGATGAAACGGAGTCTTGAGGTGTGGGGTGAACTAGCAGGAAGCTGGAGGAGAAGAGGGGAGGGATGAGAGGCTCAACCTGCGTTTCCTCCAAAGGCCACTAGAGGTCGTCTCCAGAATGTCCTACTGTTATACAGTATGTGTTATACCTGTGATCTTGAATCTTTTGGAGAGGTATTAGTTACACAATCAAATAATCAGGGGGAAACATTCAGAAGTTCAGCTGGTAAAGAAATCATCTTTAAGAGATCAGTTTGATAAATTCATCAAGAACACACATACTGTACATATGGCAGCAGTATAATATGGTACACGTCTGTAGTATCTATCTATCTTATGATATATTTTTATTTTTTAAAATTTCTTTAATTTTTTCATTTTATTTTTTTTGTGAAACATGGAAAAGGGGTGTGATTAATAACTTAATACTTCTCACTTGTCCCATTTGGACATTGTTTTTTTTGTTTTTTTAAGTCTTTGTCAACTGTTTCAGATTTTCATCTTTTCATCTGTGTGTTGTGCTTCCTATTTTTTTTGTTTGTTTTCTGTCTAAATGCAAATAAATACAATAAAATCTTAATAAAATAAATTAAAATTAAATTAATAAAAAAAAAATGTAAAAAGTGTGCTCTGCGGCCACATCTAGAAATAGTCTTTTGGACTACGGGGAGACTTGTGCATCTGTGCAGTCTGAGCTGAAGGTCTTGTGGAATGAACCCCTCGCCTCATCCTTCTTTCTTCTCAGGATGAAGTTGAAACCAAGAAACAGAAGACGGATAAGTAGAGTCTGCAGCGCCCCCCCTCAGCTGGAGGATGACGCCATCAGAGACAGCCAGTTTTATAGCAAACCTTCAACACCTCAGTCCTCCCTATTCTAAACAAGAATAATTTTAAAAAGAGAATTTGTTTGTATTTTTATTTACATTTTATATTTTTGTATATATTGTAAGGAGGTCGGCCAATTTGCAACAGTGATCTTTCTGGGTATTTAGTGGTGCTTTGAAGACGTTTAGATCCAGAGTCGTCACCATCAGCCGTCCATATTGTGTATGACAAAAACAAACAAACAGAAGCATCCGACCGATCATTCCATCCAGACACCTCCGACGTACCGCAGCATGCTCAGCAAAGCATAACGTTTTAACACCACAGGAACAAGATAGGTGTTGGCCTGTAGGAACACGGCAGTGTTGCTGTGACACAGTACTTCTGGGTGCTGAGTGTGTATCAGTGGTAGTTTGTATTCAGTTACAAGGCTGTTGTTTCTGCTGTCTGTCAGTTGATCTGTCTGTCATGGCCTAGTTTGAATGTTTGGTCTGTTACTTTGTTGAACAATAAACAGTCATTTGATTTGGCTCGTTTGTAACTGTGTTAGTTTCCCAAGTTGTATTTTAGCGGCAGTAAAAATGAAAGAGGAGACTGTCTCGGTGATTTGGGGAACTCACTTCTATAAAAGGTGAATGTAATGCTAGTGGATTAAAGCTTGCATCTGTAACTTTTTTTAAAAAATAATACGATGTGGCTGAGGAATGTAAAACACAAACGGACGCTCAGAGACTCGTCTTTCTTTCCTTCTCAAGCTTATTTTAGTCAGTCCTGAAAATATCATTAACATTTGTACACTATATCTGTATCTTGTCAAATTTGCACTGACAAAAACAGGCGTTTGTCAAACAGCGCCCTGCTGTGGTGACCGTGACTGGAGAGAGAGAGAGAGAGGACTCAATCCAGCTGACCAACGTCCTCAGACGTCTCCTCAGCTTCCAGTGCAGGCGATCATTCCAGTGATTACATGCTGATGATGAGGAACAAAACCTGTTGTCCTGTTACCAGTAACTTCTTCATGTAATTTTGGTTTCTTATGGGATGAAAATACAGAAAAAGGTGTGTTGATATATATATTTGTCTCCAAATAAAATGCTGAACTGGAAAAGTGTCAACGTTCATGCCTTTCATGCCTTGAGCTGTAACAACAAGTGTTGTAGTTCATGTGTGGAGATGTGGGACTGAAGAAACTGTAATAATGTGAATTTACACTGAACGGTAGGACTTCCAGTGTCAGCAATGACTGCAGGGTCAAATTGACGCTACACTGAATAGTAGTTAATGTAGTTAACTGATGTCGTAGTAGTGTGTATAGTACGTATGTAAACTAATAATTTGTAGATGTGCAGGAAAAAGCTTTGTGTCAATACAATTATGTGTAATAAAATTAGAAGGCGACCAAAGCTGAAATCAGTACTAGTCCTTGTTAGAAGAAGTGAAAAGTGAAGTAATCAAGGACCTTTAGGAAATATGACAGCTGAGAGCTGAGACGTTCCTCAGCTTTCATCGGAGTCGAAGAAGAGCGATATATCTGATGATGTCTATCAACGACTTAAGAAGCAGCTGCTGACGACCTATGGGGACACTGAAGAGGTCAACAAACCGCAAATCAGAATAAAATATTCTTTTATTAATCAATTCGGTGGATTGTATATTAAGGTCTGAGAACAGTTCCCAGGAAACACACTGGCTGTCATAGCTCCGCCCCTCTGATCACGCCCATTTCATCCAAGGCAACATGGATCTCTGACTCCTCCCAATTCATCAAAGGAAACCTTGAACAGCCCCTCCCACTATGTCTTGTTTCTTAATAAGTTCACCTTTAATATGTCTTAGCCTGTTTTTACTTTCTTTTTACTTTGTCATCTTGACAACAGGTTTGTCCTGTTTTAATTAACGGATTCATGTACGAAGGAGAGGGGCGGGATTTGATGGTTAATAACGGCAACATGAACATTTGACTCAACATAATTTTCAATTCAAAATATGTCTGACTGAATGTATTGTAATGTGACTTTTTAGATTGGGAACAGGAGCGTATGACTGCTGGGGAGGGAGATGTGGGGTTCTCCTACTAAGAGAGGCAGTCTGGATAGAGCCCCCGTTTGGGTTCTTTAGGGCCGTCGGGGGCAAAGAGAACTGGATCAGGAGGTTAAATGTTCCTACACCAGGAGGGGAGGCAGTTCCAACCAGTGCTCTTGTGTTATTATAGCTCTTTTATTATTTTTATTGATGTATTATGAAGTCACACCACACACGTTACAGCTCATCCAATCACCACATGCACCTCACATGGTTGAATCACGGTAATCGGACCTCGGTGGCTGCCGTGATGCTGAAAAGGCATTTTGACGGGGTTGAACGGGGTTTAATGATGTACAAGTCCAATGCAACGGAGAAAAACTGTAATACGACTCTACAGACAAAATCCCTTTGATATTTAAATGACTTATTCCACGAACAACACGTCACTAAAGTCCTGGCTCACCTGTAAATCACATAAGAGAAATGTACTAATGTAATAAAAAGCACTACAGCACTGACAACATGACCTCCATGGTGGACATAAAACTCTTTTATTAGGATGTCGTCGGTCATTTGTTGGTTCGGTCACATCTGTACGTGTGAGTTACAATGATTGTACAACGATTCCATTCAACTGATTGTAGTTCACAGGCAACTGCCCACTGGCAACATTCAGATGTAAAAACAAAAAAAGAAGGTCTCTCCAAACAGACTTGTGTTGATCAGAGCACTGAAGCTCAGGTCAAAGGTCAAGGTTCATGTGGGTATGCGGCTGCGGAGGTACTCCAACAGTGCATCTGTTCCTCTAGCAACGATGGCTGCTCTGGGGTTACGGAAAGGATTCCCCTCTAGACTGAGACACCTGAGGACCCACACAGGACACACACACACACACACACACACGTTAATTAGCATGTCATTGTGCACCTGCCTAGAGACACACATCTCTATTTTCAGCCAAATACTCCTCCGTTGACTTTAGACCCATTTTTATTTTCCACCAGAGGTGCATGTGCTTTCTCCATCGTCGACCTATCAACACGTCAACACGCCATCATTTCAGACCGACACGCCCAGAGAAGAACAGCTTCATTTACTAGTTAGACAGCGAGGTGCCTGGCGTGGACATGACACCTGCACCTGATTCTAAAGAGCAATGAAACTTCTGACAAGGTGTCTACTCCATGTATGAAGTCATTGAAGAACATCTGGAAAAGGTCGACCAGGACACGAAAAGGTCGTGATCGGCTCGTCAGCTCGTTCATGTTTTGTCCTACCTGAGGCTAGTGCACAGGCCCAGTTCAGGGGGGATGCACAGAAGATCATTGTTGGACAGGTCCAGAGTGGACAGATGAACCAGCTTCATGAGGCGGGTCGGATCCACCGATCCCACCTGGTTGTTGCCAAGTAGAATTGTTTCCAAGGAAACCATCTGATAGAGGACTTCAGGGAAGGACCTGAACCTGTGATCAACAGAAAGAAGTTGTGAGTATTGAACGCATCAACATTTTTCTCAGCGGTATTTGTATTGTATTCGTAACGATGTCAGTAACATCCCACATGATCCACACACACAGAGAAACCAACACATCCATGCCCAGAAATGAAAGT
Organism: Aeoliscus strigatus; assembly: GCA_901007665.1. NCBI lineage: Eukaryota > Metazoa > Chordata > Actinopteri > Syngnathiformes > Centriscidae > Aeoliscus > Aeoliscus strigatus. Next base: position 73,070 of record CAAKHB010007987.1, on the reverse strand, counting down.
ATGTTTTGTGTAATCATCAGAAACAAATGACACAGAGAATAAGTCCTGAACACATGGAAGACGAGGAGGAGCACAAAGGCACGGACAGACATGAAACCTGTGGAAAGAACTGAAGGTCAGAGTTCATACAAGACCCCGAACCTTCAATGTCTGAAGACGGTTTGAGTGGAGGAACGGGTGAGAATCACACCTGAACGAGGCATGTGACCCGTGCTCCATACAGGAGGTGATCTAGAAGTTTCATTACCAGCAAACTTTTCTGATAAGTATTAAATACATTTTATTGACTGTTTATTGCACATGACTTCATATATGCTTGGATTTCTTTGGACAGGTAGATCAGGTTGTTACTGACACATCAAGAGCCACATTACAAATATTATAATTCACTTGAAGTTTGGAGGGGGTTTTATTTTTATTTTACACAAAGCTGTGTTGGATGGGGGTTACAGTGGATCCCTGTACGGTGTACGGTACCTACATATACATGCCAATACAGAGTGTGTGTGTGTCAGAAACAATACCTTTCCTTTCCCCGCCGTATACAGTATGTGACTGGTGGTCAAATATCAGTCTGTACACTTCTCATCACAATTTCACTAGTTGATGGTTTTCCATTTCAACCCAGACAAATACACAATACTAAGTTGTAGCGTGATCAGTTGAAGGCAGAATAGAATTAGAATGTTTATTAATTGCACTCTTTGAAAAATAAATCAGCCTGTGTGATAAAAGATGAGAGCAGCAGTCCGCAGGTGTTGTCTGTGTGTTATTTGGCTCCATGAGGAAACCTCTTCAGCTGAACAACACACATATCTTTAGATTCATTTCAGAGGAATCTTTGAAATCTGTCAACTCTCCATGAGTAGGTTGGATGATTTAACTTGAAGTGTACACTGACCAGACAAACATAAACTAATGTCAGTCGGTAGCAGTGGCTCATAAATTCATCATATCTACCTTTTCTACCCTCATGTCCACTATATGTTTCTAACTACTTTTGACCCTTTAAGACTACTCAATGTACACCACAATACAAAGATAAACAAAGTACCATAAAATAAAATAAAATACAATGAGCAGAGTCACAACCAAACATGGTTAAGGTGCTCTGGTTTCAATGAGCATACCTGGATAGAATTCTGAACTGTTGTTATTTACAACGGATGATAGAAGGGGGCAACACTCCAGTTTGACAGTTCTGTTGTTATGCTTCATGTTCCACCATCCCATTTCATCAGGTAATGAAGATGAAATGTGGAGTTGACAGAGTTGCCTACCTGTTATAATTGAGGACAATGATGCGTAGTTTGGTTAGGTTCGTCATTTCCGATGGTAAAACACTAAGCTGGTTGTTCCTGGAAGAGAAAATAAAGACATTTCATTTTAGCGGGAACGGTGGGGACGTGTACAAACCACTTTTCATCAAAATTCATTTTGTACCCGTTTAAAAAAAAAAACAAAAAAGAAAAAAATAATCACAATATGAAACTATGAGGATGATAGTTGATGCAGTCATGGTGCTTTTCCACCACACAGTTCCAGCACGGCTCACGTTGCCTCTGATCTACTCAGACCCATTTCTATTACAATTCAGTTCCTCCAGTGGAGAGCGGACGTCACAGCATTAACTGCACAAAACTGCCATGACAGTGTTTTATATGCAACAGAAACACATGAACAACGTAGAAGAGAGGGGACTAGATGAGTAGTAGACAGGACACAATCAGAGACTAAACCCCGCTCTGTGCTGTGCTCAATCAATGCTGACTAGGTTCAACCTGTGAGTGAGTGTATGAGTGTGTAATGAATCCAATGAAGAGTTTCAACATATATTTAGGAAATAAATCAGCCACAACTCTCCTATCTGACCTCCTGTTGATAAAACCTCCTCCGTTCTCTGATGGAGCTGGGATGGGGATGGGTCCCCTCTGTCGATCCCTAAATATGTGTTGAGTCCATCCTTCACTAACAAACGGACACGTCATATCTCACCTTTTCTTCAGGCTCAGCAGGTGTCGGTCTAAGATGGAACAAACCTGACAGCCAGCAGCTTTGCTTCACGGAACATGTTGCCATAGTAACTGAGTCAGAATCAGTGGATTCGTTTATAACTCTGTGTGTGTGTGTGTGTACCTGAGGTCAATGTGTGTGAGCAGCAGTAACTTGCAGAAGTCTGGTGAGCAGCTGGTCAGTCTGTTGAAACCCAGATTGACGTCTGATAACGAGGAACCCAGCTCCACCAGTCTGCACACACAAACATCCATCGATGGTCATCTCCAGTGTGTGTGTGTGTGTCAGCACTGAGCACGCTGAGTGATGACGTGTGTACCTGGAAGGTATGGACGTCAGCTGGTTCTTACTGAAGTTAACGGTGGTGACCGCTTCGCCTGCTGCAGCGTCAAACAGCTCACCTGGAATATTATCTGCCTGCTTGTCACTGAGCGCGCACGCACACACACACGCGCACACACACACGCGCACACACACACACACACGCACACACACGTACACACACAGTTTTCAGTCAGAGACCCACATTGGAAACTGTATATACACACTCAGCACACACTCTGTGAAACAGACCTGTAAGTTTCTCTCCTTCCCAAAAGTTACTGAAATATTTCTTGATGAAGAAATGACATGAACGGACATATTTGGAGGAATCAGCTGCTGTCTATTTGTATTGCACGAATCACAGTGGTTCGGGACCACTCCCCCCAGATGTCAGGAGGCTTTTTGTGTGCTGCTCCATCTCTTATTCCAGCATGAACAAATGTGACCTTGAGTCATGGAATTTGTTTGAGGTGGTTCTTTCACACAGTTTCTGACCTCTGGATTATTACCTACCTGTACACCAGTGACTTGAGGGTTCTGATGTTATGCACATTGATTCTGGCCTGGCTGGGTAATGTCATGGCCGTGGATTCTTCAGCTTTGCTGTCAGGTTCCTCTGTAGACAGAAATATAGGCAAAAAGTCATATATACAGTATACACACACGCTTTGTGGATTGATTTATAGGCTCTCTAGCATAACTATTTGACCAGGTACGACCAAGGATAACGCTGGTAACTGTCAGAGAAGTTAGCATTAAAATGAATGACCTGAATAACATCAGTTGTGTCCATGTGAAAACCAACAAAGTCAAAGAAAGCAGAACTGCAGGATGACCTCAATATCACGCCCATGATACAACGATTCCCCATCTTTTCACTAGGTCTGTTTTAGCTAGCCTCAGCTAGCCCCCTGCTGTTGGTAATTAAATAATACGTTTGATGAAGAGAGTAGATGTACGTACGGTATGTTGGTGATTCCTAAAAGCACAATGATGAAAATATATGTCCACATTCTGTTAACTGTGCTGTCGGTGGCTAATTAGCAGTGTTGAAGGCAGCAATCGGGGGACTGAGTGGTCCCTGGCTCATCTGCTCTGTCAGACCTTCATCACATGAAACTGGAATAACATTAAGGCTACCGGGTATTTGTGCAGGATGTCAGCTGGAGAGTGGAGCAGGAGGCAATGGATGCTGACATTGTAGGTGAGTCATAACCCTGAACTAAAGACAAAGTAAACTGTACCTTTAATTCGTCCTCTTAAGTATTTTAGAAGCTCATTGGTTCCTTTCTGTGAGCAAGACAGCAGAAGATGAGAGTTAACATGTGACGGTTGGATGGAAATGGGAACCAATGTGAAATATGGGAACTCCAACACATGTGCATAGGGGACAGAAAACTATAATCTACTGTATGTAAGAAAGAGAGCTGACAGTTCATTCTGGAGTTTGAAAGTAATGAATTACAGACTGAAACATGGAGGTTTAAAAATGGTATAGATACTTCAAATTAGACAGTGTGTGTGTGTGTGGGGGGGGGGCTTATGGAATAACACTTGATAAACACTTGTTCGTTGCTGTTATGGTGTGTTATGTAGGAAACTTTTCATGACGCTGCTTCAACAGCACATATATCTTTATTCAGACGTGTGACTGCGCTGTATGTCTGAAGGTTCTCAATCATCCAGGTCACCGTAACTTGCTTGGGTTCATTCGTAAGCAACCGGACTAATGACGTTTCTCCACTTGTCCGAGAAGCTTCTTCGGTTCTGAACTAACTAACAGGGAGCTGAGGAAACTTCTCGGGTGAGAGGATGAAGCGTCTTCTAGCCAACAGTAAGTACAGCTGTCTATGAACGGACCCAAACAGGTGACTGCTCTGTAAGAACAAACATGAGCATCGGTGAGAACTATGTTCCACATGACAGCTCATGAAAACACTTCAACTGAAGTCCAAGTATCTGAAAAGGACTTTGGCCCTGAAGAGAAACTCGTTAACTACAAATCACAAAACACAACTGCTGCAAGTACTTTGTGACAAAGCAACAAAAGAATGCAAAGATTACACAACGGACACACTGGACAAACGGTGTTCTTGTCAAGGACGTGACAATAAAACACTGCTGTCCTGTGTCGACCCTTTCTGGTCTAACTTGCTGTGGTGTTACCAGCTCTTGTTGTGGTGATAATCTGCCAGCTGCGTTGTGTTTTCGTGATTTGCTGTTGACTGCAGTAACTTTGCAGCATCTCCAGCACAACTGTGTCACCTACAGTGAGCAGGTCTCTCCTGATTCCTCGCAGAGGGTTGCCCTCCAACAGCAGCATCTTCAGATCGGGCAGCAGGCTGAGCGTTGGTGGAAGACTGAAAGTAATGAAACATGATCTCAGTATCTGGTTGAATGTACAAAGGGCCTGGAGGTGTACTCACTAACACATTATTATCATTCAAAACTGTCATGAGGAAAATACAAACCAAACTGGACTGTTGACCTACGTGCTAATATCATTGTTGGTCAGGTCAAGACGTGTCAACGTGCTCAGTACGGTGATCTCCTCAGGGAGTGTTTTGATCCTGTTGTCCCGCAGATCGAGAAGTGAGATGACGCTCAAGCTGCCCAGCTGCCCGGCCTCCAACTGCTCAATCTGGTTGTTACCAACGTACAACTCCTACACACACACACACACACACACACACACACACACACACACACACACACACACACCCTATGAGTCCATATATGGTCTGAGAGCGGCACTTTGAGAAGCCCCCAGACCTCTGTCAAGCAGCTCATTTCCTCCCATATTGTGAGTTCCACCAATTATTTGTTAGATTTTGATTTACACCAAATATGAATACAGCTAATCTTATTTTATTTGTGGAAATAGAGACATCAATTAAAGTTCAATAGTTATTGACAAAATTCACTATTTTGTTAATGCTGCTTTTCTTCTAGATACAGCTCCAGAACTATTGAAGGTACAACAAATCTGTTCTCACTTCAGCAGACTCTCAGCTATGATGTCCCCATAGACGCCATGGACCGGTTTCAATTTAAAAAAAAACAAAAAACAAAACCGAAATAAATACACTTGGGAAGTGCTAATGTTGCTATGGTTACCTTGAGATTGCGGGGGAGATGCTGCGGGAGGAGGCGGAGCTTGTTGTGTCTGAGGTAGAGCTGCTCCAGAGCCATCATTTCTGATACGCTGGCAGGAATGTCAGTCAGCTGGTTGTTGCTGCAGTCCAACATCTTAACATCTTAGAAAACAAAGTTGTAAGACAAACAACTACATCACAACAATCGACAGGCCCTGCAGCATTAAAGTACACAATATAAAAATAAATGGAGCCGCTACGTTTGCAGTTGCCTACGAATGAACCCAGCAAGATGACCGAGAAACTTCACGGACATAAAGCTCTATATTCACATGCAGTGTAAAGGATGTGAAGTACAGGTCTTACACAGGGTACGCGCCACAAGATAATCAGGGGGATTTTCTGACCAAAGTCAGCAAAGGCCTGATTGTCTGTCTGATGGTTCTAAAGATGACTTGCTCAGATAATCCTGTGGTATGAGGTGTGTGGTTTTCACCCTCCCTGAAGACAATTATCGACGCCCAGATTGGAGATTGGAGATAGTGAACGCGTGGAAGCTACTTAGTGAAGAAGTAGAACCAACAAACAGCCGTGGTAAACGCAGAGCATGAAGAGGAACGGACATCAGAAATGACCAACTTGTGGATTTGTGGCAACACAAACCAACCAACATCCAAACCAACGATTTCCAACAAGTCTCATTCGGCCGATGTCAGCTTGAACACTCCGGTTGTCAGTGAATGTGCTGGTCATCTTGTTATACATCACACATTATAAGAACAAAACGGTTACATCTGTCACTAATTATCTTAATGTGGTCTCTTGTATTTTCTTTTTTGTTCTGGGGGTGGGGGGGGTGATTGAAAAATCTTGGGTCTTGTGAGGCCTTACTCTTGAGATGGGTTAGGCTCTCAGGCAGACAGCTGAGCTTGTTGTGACACAGCAGCAGCTTCTGCAGACTGGTGAGAGAGCCCAGGCTGCTGGGCAGGACGTCCAGCTGGTTGTTAGACAGGTCCTTGAATCAATCACAACAGACAGACAGATACATCACAAAACTGTGGAAAGAGACCGGGGGGGGTGTGAGACACTGTGTGTTGGTTACCAGTTCAGTCAGGTTCTCTAGTTGTCCCAGGCCCTCTGGCAGGTTCTGCAACAAGTTCTGCTGTAGTGTGAGTCTACGGAGGTTCTTCAGATTATACAGCTCCACCGGCAGTGACCTCAGCTGGTTGTGACTGGACACATATGACATGACATATATTACATTTTTAATCAGTTTGTTCATTCGTTTCCCCTCAATGCTCAGTTACACAGCGGTGACTGCAGGTATTTATCAGTACTTAGTCTAGAGATCTTGCTCTGACCCAACTGGCTGGGAACTAAAAACTCCAATCATTAGAGTCTAGGTTATGTTTATGTTTGATTCAACTTTGACACAGTACATGTACTGAGATGATACTGAATGTAGCACATGCTGCTGCTGAACCTGTGGAACCATCCATCTAAAATGTAAACAGTTCCGACTATTTCCTCCTCTGAAAGGTTACCAGCGTTCTTTAGATACATTTGCCCATTACTCTACTCAACATTTCTGTTCAAAAGTAGAATTTGGGATTGAAATTGGAAAGTGAAGCAAACAAGCGACCTATCAACTATCAAAGCCAGGCCGAGGCTCCAGCTGAACCTGCGCAGCTACTCAGACCAGCTGACTCCACTCCGGCCAGGCCATGCAAGCCAAGTCTCTGGAGCAGCCCAACTATCCAGACCCGTTAACCTAGTCCAGACAGTGGCTGGTGAAGAAGGAGCATCAAATCACGGGGCAAAGACATGACAACTACAGACGACCTGGAAGAGGTTACTCTAAACTGTATGTCAGGTGATTGCAGCAGGAATGGCTACTTGGTCTAATGGAGGAAGTGAAAGCCATGCTGACAGAGAAAGTCAGAAAAATAATAGTGCTGGAGCAGAGGGTGAATGAACTGGACCAATACACAAGAGGAGACAATGTAGTAACAACACAGCACCTTAGAGAGAGCTACTGCAAACTTGGAGACAACAGAAGATGAGAGGTACTGCTGACATTGGAGCATCACACCATGGACTTTTTGCACAGTCAGAAACGAGAAAATCAGAGAAGGCAAAAGCAGCTTTCAGCATAAGATTCATAAGCAGAGGAATGATTTGTTAACGGCGACATCGCACAAGAAGCAAGGCTGTTATTAAAAGAGAGAAAAATCACAGCAACATGGAACCGAAATGGCAACGTATGCATTAGGGAGGAAGAAGTGTCACAGGCCAAGACGGTGAGAGACCTCAAAGACCTGGATGCATTTAGAGGAGCAGGGTGGCTGATGTAACTGAAATCTGAATATTTGATATAGATGAAAGGTAACGGATTGACGAGTGGATACAGAATAGACACTGGGGACGTGAATCCCTCCAAATACACTGTCAACAAAATACTTTTCATATTAATCCAAAAATACAAATGGCTGCTTTGTTTTATCAGCACAAATTAAATACACTGGCTCTTGAAGCATCAATAAATCAAGGTTTTCAGATGTCATATTCACAGTGTGAATATTTAGACTTAAATGTTTCAGCTCATCAAACAAATTCAAGTATTAGTCACAGACAACACAAGTAAACACAAAATACAGTTTAAATGAAATAAATAAAACATAACAAAAATAGGGGGGGAGAAAAAAGATCCGAACCTACACTGCCCCGTCTGAAAATGTTTGCACCCCCCTCCCCCCAAACATGACTTAGCTGTGGTTTATCACACCTGAGTTCAATTTCTCCCTACCTCACCTGATTACTGCCACACTTGCTGTCAATCAAGAAATCAGTTAAATCGGACCTGTCTGTCAAAGTGAAGTACACCAAAAGATCCTCAAGAGCTAGACTAGACCCAAAGAAATTCAGGAACAAATGAGGAAGACAGTAATTGAGACGTGTCAGTCTGGAAAGGGTCATAAAACCATTTCTAAAGCTTTGAGACTCCAGCTAACCACAGTCAGATCCATTATCCACAGATGGCCAAGACATGGAACAGTGGAGAACCTTCCCAGGAGTTCAGTTTACCCCGACAGCCGAGTAACGACTCATCCAAGAAGTCAGCCTACAGACCCCACGACCACATCCAAAGAACTGTGGGCCTCACTTGGCTCAGTTAAGGTCAACGTTCATGACTCCACCTTAAGAAAGGGACTGGGCAGAAATGGCCTGCATGGTAGAGTTCTAAGACCAAAACCACTGCTGAGCAAAAAGAACACTAAGGCTTGTCTCGTTTTTGGAAAAATATTGTGTGGACCGACGGGACGGGAAGGCGTGTGTCCCATTACATCAGGTGTAAAAGTAACATCACATTTCAGAAAACACTCAGACCAACAGTACAATAGGGTATAGAGTCTACATTTTATAGAGTTTGTATTATTTTAGCACAACGTATTTTTGTGCTATTGCATTTGTATTTGAATTTTCTTTTACTTAGAACTTCTGGTTAGGCCGGGATTAACCGCATTGCCATGGCAACTGTTTGTTGACAGCTGTAGGCAGTAGAAGGCGGTAAAGGACGCAGAGAAAGGAAGTAGACAAGCGTCAAGGGTTGTCACTACATTGTCACTACATTCTACAAAGGTCTAACACCCCCTGACGAGGCACAAGGTTCGTTTTACTTTCAGGTTACACATTTAACCATCCCTTTTTGTCTCAGAGCTGAGCCACATTTTGCTCGAGGGAGGAAGCAGTTGAGACCCTCAGTTTGTCTTACAGATGATCATCAGTAAGTATTCACACATGTCTTATCATATTCAGCAGGCAGGCCATCCAGGCCTGGTGACTTTGGTGTTTTCATAGACTTGATCTCCTGTTACGGGGGCCTCCATCTGATGTGCCTGTTCATCTGAAATGATTGGTAACTGCAGCTTGGAGGGAAATGCATGTATTCCAGTGGTGTCAGTGTACAAGTAGATGTGTCATTATAACTGACAAGCAGTTTACCACGTCTCTCAACTCCTTCGTAAAGATCAGTTTCAAGCCCAAATAGAGCAGACTACATTTTCTTACTGTATATCTCATGGAGTTGGAACTTTAGGTTGCATATAGAGTTGCGCAGCTTATCTGAATCTTTTTCTAGATATTCCTGTTTTATTACTTTTTCTTTTTCTTTTGATGAGTGGGCAATGACTTTCCCTCCAATAAACGCCTTGGAGGTTTGGAGGATAATTTGTCTGTAGATCCAATATCTAATTCTGAAGAGGGAAGACATCATAGTCTCTTTCCTCCTCGAAACACACCTTGAGGAGAAGGATATTGTTAAGTTACAAAAGAAACGGGTGGGTCTCATTTAGTTGCAGTCTTGCCGTCAACCAATGTCGCGGTGGCTTAAGATGGGGACCATGAAAAAAAAAAATCAAATGAGGGGAGTCCTGTGGGACCACAGACAAAGATGGCAGCACACAAAAAAAGGGGCGAAACTCATAATTGGACATGAGTACAGGTAATACATGTTGCCTAAGGCCATAATTTGAGGATCCTTTATGAAAATACAGTGAAGGAAAAAGAGAAAGTGACCGTCTCCTTGTTACCCTCTATGACGCAGTGGAAAATGACAACCAGGAATAAACTCAAAGCGCTACCAGCCACCCAACCGTCTGTAGAGGAGCCGGGAGGTGAAGCGGAGTGAGGCGACGGAACCGTACCTGATGAGATACAGAACATGAGAGAGGAGATGAAAAAAAGAGAGTGACAAGGGGGATTTCATCTTACTAAGAGGAAAGGTGGAAGAGCTGTCGGCTTTCAAACAAGCCGTGGAGAAACGACAGGATGACGTGGAACAGACGTCTCAGACATACAAGACGAGACCCAGGAGAATATGAAAGAAAACGATAAAGGGGTGAGGGCACTGAGAGAGGAGTTTGAGAACTACTAGTGGAGGAGCTGAAGGAATGAAAGAAGACCCAGTCGGAAGGGTGAAAGATGTGCAATAAGAGGGGAAATAAGATTCTCCAGGAGGGCTTTGGTATGTCAGAATGAGCCCATCGGGGACCAGTAAAGTATTAGCATTGGTTTTTAGCATGGCAGACTCAGTTAATGGGTAGTCAGTTTGGGTGCACAGTTGCACACGAACACTTTTACTACCTTGTGGACTCTGCTCCGCGTACTGGTGTCAGCTCAGTAGAAAA
>CAAKHB010007987.1:47988-62432 GCA_901007665.1 Aeoliscus strigatus | reverse complement strand
AATGAGCCCATCGGGGACCAGTAAAGTATTAGCATTGTTTTTTAGCACGGCAGACTCAGTTAATGGGTAGTCAGTTTGGGTGCACAGTTGCACACGAACACTTTTACTACCTTGTGGACTCTGCTCCGCGTACTGGTGTCAGCTCATCACAACGCATGATAGAAAAATGGAAACAACGCGCAAGGATTGTGGGAAATATAGGGTTTGACGGACATCTCACAGGAAACTAAGCAGCAGTGCGCTTGACTATGGAAGCTCTGATGACTCTGATGACTGCGGAGTCTGGGAGCACCTTAAACATGGCTGATGTCAGAGGAGAAGCAGGCGAGTCACAAAGTATCAAACCACCATTGTGGTCCAGTGTGTGGAAACACTTTGGCCATGTTCTGAATAAATTGCCCGTTTGTCAGATACGTAAAAGGGACTTCAGTCTGACACAACGCCGACCATCCAGGCACCTCTTGCAGTGTTACTGCAGCAGTAACGTCAGCTCTGCAGTTGCATTTTGCACCTGAAATACTTGTATTGAATTCAACCTGAAGTGTTGGTTGCACTTTCTTCAAATAAAAAGTGAATACATTCAATGCCACTTGTTGTTGACTTGTTCATTCTTATCCACAATGAATCCATAATTGATTCCCTTACAAGAAACCACCTGCTCTCTCCAGTGTCCAGGTATTTGTTTCACAATCACGCTGGTTGAATTTTCACCTGAAAAGTCACTGAATCAATTTCAAGTCACTGAATCTTTTTGGATCGAATCGTTGTAAATGAACCAAAATCGTTCTTGAATCGAAGCGGCAACCACAAATCATGAATCGAATCGTTGTTACACCCCTAGCTAACACCATATGTCCATAAATCAGTAGTGAAGCTTATTTCCTTCAATAAGTGTATGACGCAGTTACAGCAGAGGCAGGTGAAAAGGAGCGCTAGATTGTGCTCACTCAGCAATCTCGCTTCATTGCAGTGTTTTTTGTTGTTGTTTCTGTCTTTGTGTGTGTGTACCTGAGTCGCAGTTGCTGAAGATCTTGCAGAGTTCCTAAAGCGCCCGGTAAACTTGTCAGTTGGTTGTCATGGAGCTGTCAGAGGGAAATGAAGATGAAACAGTTTTTAGATGCTATATTTGGTGTCTTTCTGTCTTCCTGTTGCTTCCTTTCTTTCAACCCAACTGTTCAAGGCAGTAGGATATCAACATGGAGCCTTGACCCATTTTGGGTCTCTTCTGTTTAAGTTGCTTTTTTGACACAATTTCTTAATGAGGTAGAAGAATTCTGGTGTCGTTGTAAACATGAGAATTAACAAAATCAGAGTTATTAACTGATTGACAGGTTAATAATCGCTAAGACAGTGATACTTACATCCAATGTAGTGAGTCCAGGCAATAGTTGGATGTCGTCAGACAATTGTGTCAGATGATTGGATGAGAGCAGCAGCTTGGTGAGGTCAGTTTGTTCCCACCAGCAATCTGATGCTCCAAATGACACATTCTGCCGGACCTCCTCTGGTGTGTCAATGTTTATGCGATACACACTCTGAGGGACTGACACACATGTTTTATCACAGTTCTTACAGTGTCTTTATGATAATCGACATTATGAAGCTTTGTTAGTTTTGATAAGGATTGATTGATGACTAACATACAAGTGCCATGCGAGTGATTAATGCAGATGTATCCGGTATATGCTGTTCACGTTTACCTCTAAATAACACCCCTCACCACATCGGCTTCTTACATATCACTGATTATGGTGTGGATAAAATGTATCTGCATGCTATCACAATTAATGAACAATTGATGTTGACTGCTATTTAAGGAAAAACATTTTACTATTTAAGGAAAAACTGAAAAAGTCACGTGAAAAGTCGTGGGTGAATTGTAAATACATGTTTGCATGAATTACATATAGCTGATTAAACAATATCATGTTAAAAAACTATTATTATTAATAAATATTCATATTTTGTACTTCAAACCAATAATCGGGCTTCCAGTATTGGTGTCTGACCACCATTTGCATTTCATGATCAAATGCACCTGTTTTACACAGCTAAACTGAGATTATAGATGGACACTTTTGGAACAATATCGTATTCTTCACAAGAAAAACAACAAACATATACATGTTGTGACATTCTCCAACATGTTGGTTATCGCTGAATGTGATGTGTGTGTTGTTGTTGTTATTATTATTTAGCTTTAAGGTTCAGGTTCCGGTTCACATTTGAAGAGTCCAGCTCAATTATTTTAGGAGTTAGACTCATAAAAGTGTGGTCCAGATGCAAAAATACATGTGAATCATACCTTTACTGCATTTTCACGAATAGAATAAAAGTCTCACAAATCAGACACCATGTTTATAAGAAACTATGGCCTCTATGGAACAAGCCAGCCCAGTTTTAATGAGTGTAACTGATAGTATAGTACGACACGTGGAAATGAGTGAAACTAGAGTCGTTTAAGTTTTACTAAAACAGCCAGTGATGTATCATTTATCGAAGCCAGAAACATGTGGACATTAATGACGTTTCAGTTCCACGAGGGCTGAGAAATGACTGATACCTTCAGTGAGTCCACGGCTGGACAAGTTGAGCTGCCCACTTTTCCTCGCTGCCTTCAGGAGACCGTCAGGGATGCTCGGTCCGCTCTTCTCCGGCCTAAAGCCCCGCAGAGAATCCACCTGCGGTGCTCTCCGCGACATCGTGAGTACACCTGGGTCTGTGACTGACAACAACAGTGTTTACCTCTGAATATAAGAACTGTACGCTTCCGCCTGCCTACAGCAAAGGAACACTTCCGGTTATGGTCTTTCAGAATAAAGGTATTTCTTGTATAATTCCTGTATAATAATGAAATTAGAAATTGTTACGACGCAGCAGCAGTGTGTTGTGTTGGAGGAAGCAGCTGCTGAGGAGGATTATTGATCTCGAATGATCGCAGGACGATGACGTGACTATACGTCACAGTAGGGTGTGACTCCAACTGGTCATACTTTGAAACAGATGTTCACTTGAGCTCTGAGCGACAACTGTCAGTACATACCACGAGTGTCAGTACATACTACGAGTGTCAGTTCATACTACAAGGTTTGAGGCTAACGACGTCACTTCCCACTGGCTACGGGAGCCGAACGGTTTCTTACTTCCCAGTGTTGGATGCTGAAGTGTTACTTTGCTATTTACACACTTTTATTGTGATTAACCACATTACGTCTCCGTCCAGAATATTTCATAATGTAATATTTCTTTTTTGTTTTAATGATAGATAAACCACATATGATAAATGGCAAACGGGGAAAATTTTGTTTGTTTGTTTGGATTTCTGACAATAATACTAAACTTTCCTGGTACTTGAAATATATCCAGGCTGTTTTTTTCCAGGTAGTTACAAATACTGGATGAAGTAAATGCACCATTACTTATAATATCCTTTAAAGCACCATATAGAAATCCTCTTAAGTCCTTCTAAAACTATCTATATTTTTTATTCTTTTCCCTGTCCTCTATCCCTTTGCGCTTGCGATCTTTTGGGTCCTCTTTGCAAACATTAAGTCTATGTTGCATTGAATGCACATTCCATTAAGCTGCATATCAAGCTGCTCATTACCTGTAGAAGCTGTCCACTTCATGAGGCAATTATAACCTATGATCTATTTGTCATCATATTCATGCAGCATGTAACAGATAATGACCATCTGAGAAACACTAATGAGTAACACAGCAGATAACACACCCAGGTTGACAACCCACCTGTACACTTTGACCTCCAACGGACTATGCTGTTTTTCAGGACTTCGCTTGTAGTCAAGGAACAACTGTGGTGTGGTCAACCTGAGTGGATATGTTCAAAATGAATCTGTCTTTTATGCTACCGTGTGTCCTGCTGTGTGCCACCAGTTGCACTGCTGACAAAGGTAAAAAAAAAGTTACATTTTAAATATATCTGTACTAATATATATATATGTGTGTGTGTGTGTGTGTGTGTGCGCTTCCGTCAATCAAGAAACAATAAAAACAAAATTGTCAATCAATGGCTGATTATGATCATTTGTAAATAGTATTGTCTAGTAGCATAGTATCTGTTATGACTTTATTCTTATCCTTCAATACTGACTGTGTGTGTGTGTGTGTGTGTGTGTGTGTGTGTGTGCGTCTTCAGATGTGCAAACAGCTGCAGGATCTCTTCAGCCCTGGTTGTTGGGTCTGACAGGTGTTGTGTGTTTCCTGTTCATCGTTTTTGTCATCCTTGTTTTGAGGCGACTGCTCAAAAGAAACAGGTCAGTGTTAGTTTGCAGCTTTCATTAACATAAGAAATTAAGAATTCAGTTTTACTCCTTTAATCCACATACAGTAAAAAAAAGTGAGTAAAATAACCGGTCGATTATGCACATTTTTTAAATATGTAAAACAATTATGAATAAATAAAGAGAATAGAGGGAAGAACAACCAAACTATTCTTTTCAAATCAACATCTGCTGGACATTTGATAAAATACAGATGTGCTTCACTTTTTAGTCTATAATCTGTCAGTTTTATTCTACAGTCAAGGTGCTCACATGTGCTTGCACACACACACACACACAAACACACACACACACACACACACACACACACACACACACACACTGTATATGACTTTACACAAATAAACTAGTAACTTCTTGTTGTTGGCTTGTATTGCAGGGTGGATGAGGGGGGATTTGGTTATGACTCGAAGACTCTGGACATGTCTGATGGTCATTTTAAGCAAACTAATCTGTAGAGATCCAACTGAGGAGCGCCACTCTGCCACTAAAGCCAACTCACTAGGAATCTCCTGTTCATCCCAAGCCTCAATGTGTTTATTACCACATTACCGTTTGTTTCAGCATTTGATTTATTTTCCAAAATGTTTCTTCCTCCAAACCCCCCGTCCTTGTATCAGGCCTGTCTCTGTATAAATTGGATTCGTACAAAAAACATACAACTCACAATGTTGATTTCAACCAGAATCTCCCAATTCAATTACTGTTGGAATTAGATGTTGCTAGATGCTAGATTTTGTTTTCGCAAATAAATGTTTGGAGAGAAACCCTGTTAGTATGTGATAAATGATGTACAATGAATCCCAAAAATGGATATATTTGATGTTTTACGTTCTTCGTGGAAGTGCTGAAGAGGATTCGGCTGTGGCTGCCCTCGGCGACCAGTCTCACCTCCTTGTCCCGGTTCCCCTTCCCAATAAACCTTTTACCCTGAACCTCCTGTGCTCTCGTGTGTTGCATTTGGGTCCAGTCAATCAACCCCCCCGTTTCAGTCTCATTTATAAGACATAGAAACATTCTAAAAACGTATGTACACCAAAAAGTGAGCCAAGTCAATATTCAGATTTATAAAACACGTGTAAGTGTAATGCTCCCCTCACAAATGCCACACTACCAGGAGCTGTGTGCACAGGTTCCTGCCTCCATCCACCCTGAACATGCCAGCTCTTCTATATATAGGGCCTCTGGAAACCTACTGTACATACTGCATACTACATAATGAATGGTGGATTCGGTGTGCTCGTAGAGGCAGATCGTTCACAGTAAGCAGTACACCACAATGTCTCCAGATTCATTTTGCATGAACAATTTCAAAGCACGCTAAAAACTGGTTTCATTTCCCTCATTCGGACTGTTGATGTCACTTTCTGAAGATTTAACAAGGTCATGATGCACAGTAAGTATAACAAACAGCCAATAGACTGATCTGTTTATTTTTATACGTTTATATTATTAAAAACTGTCATATTTGTGGCCTACATATAACATATTGGAGCCCCAGGGGTAGCGCTGCTCTGTCCAGTAAAACTTAAAGAGCTGACGAGTTAGAGCAGACAAAAGAGTCATTAGTGCAATAGCTTTATTAAGTGTTATCCATTCAAAACTACTTTTTTGACGAGCACACTGTGAATTGGAAATACAGATGCTAACCTTTTTTGTTGGAATCAACACTCCATGCTCTGGTTAGCATCCAGTTCAACACTCATCCTGTTGCCCAGGCGCTATCTAAGAGATCAATAAATGCTCATGCATTCATGTGGCTTTAGAGGAAATGTGACCAAAAGAATTCTCACCACTTTCTATTGATTCAGTGTACCATATATTTGATCGCCCCTCCTTGAACCGCCACCTTATCGTGGTGGAGGGGTTTGAGTACCCGAATGATCCTAGGAGCTATGTTGTCAGGGTTTTTTATGCCCTTGGTAGGGTCTCCCAAGGCAAACAGGTCCTAGGAGATGGGTCAGACTAAGAGCGGTTCAAAATACCCCAATGAGAGATGTTACAACAAGGACGTGCACGTCGCCCCGATTGGCGTCACCGGGGCCCCATCCTGGAGCCAGGCCTGGGGTTGGGGCTCATGGGCGAGTGCCTGGTCCCTTGCCTATGGGACCCGGCCGGGTACAGCCCGAAGAAGCGACGTGGGCCCGCCTTCCTGTGGGCCCACCACCCACAGGAAGGCTCAGAAGGGGCCGGTGCAATGTGGTTTGGGTGGCGGCCACGGGCGGGGGCCCCGGCAACCCAAACCCCGGACAACGACTCTGGCTATGGGGACACGGAATGGAAAAGCCCGAACTTGTGCGGGAGGTTGAGCGGTACCGGCTAGCGATAGTTGGGCTCACCTCCACGCACAGCTTGGGCTCCGGAACCCAACTCCTTGAGAGAGGTTGGACTCTGTACTATTCTGGAGTTGCCCGCGGTGAGAGACGACGGGCTGGTGTGGGCTTGCTCATAGCTCCCCAGCTTAGTCGCCATGTGTTGGAGTTTTCCCCATTGAACGAGAGGGTCGCTTCCCTTCGCCTTCGGGTGGGGGATAGGTCTCTCACTGTCGTGTCGGCCTATGGGCCAAACAGCAGTGGAGAGTACCCGGCCTTCTTGGAGGCCCTGGGGGGAGTACTGGAAGGTGCTCCAGCTGGGGACTCCATCATTCCCACGTGGGCAGTGACAGTATTACCTGGAGGGGAGTGATGGGGAGGAACGGCCTCCCTGATCTGAACCCGAGCAGTGTTCTGTTGCTAATCACAGTTTTTCCATAACGAACACCATGAGCATAAGGGTGTCCATAAGCACACGTGGCACCAGGACACCCTAGGCCGGATGTCAATGATCGACTTTGTAGTCGTGTCATCTGGCCTCTGGCCGTATGTCTTGGACACTCGGGTGAAGAGAGGGGCTGAGGTGTCAACTGATCACCACCTGGTGGTAAGTTGGATCCGCTGGCCACGGGGGAAACCGGACAGACTTGGCAGGCTCAAACGAACAGTGTTCCCGGTGCATGTAGGTCTCAGGCAGGGCTGCCCGTTGTCACCGGTTCTGTTCATTATTTTTATGGACAGATTTTCCAGGCGCAGCCAGGGACCAGAGGGGGTCCTGTTCGGGAGCCACCGGATTTCATCTCTGCTTTTTGCGGACGATGTCGTCTTGTTGGCTCCTTCAAGTCAGGACCTTCAGCATGCACTGGCACGGTTCGCAGCCGAGTGTGAGGCGGTTGGGATGAGAATCAGCACCTCCAAGTCCGAGGCCATGGTTCTCGATCGGAAAAAGGTGGCTTGCCCCCTCCGGGTTGGAGGAGAGTCCTTGCCCCAAGTGGAGGAGGGTCTTGTTCGCGAGTGAGGGAAGAAGGGAGCGTGAGATTGACAGGCGGACGGTCTGTCGTGGTGAAGAAGGAGCTGAGCCGAAAGGCGAAGCTCTCGATCTACCGGTGAATCTTCGTTCCTACCCTCATCTATGGTCATGAACTCTGGATCATGACCGAAAGAATAAGATCTCGGATACAAGCGGCCGAAATGAGTTTCCTCCGCAGGGTGGCGGGGCGCTCCCTTAGAGATAGGGTGAGGAGCTCTGTCACCCAGGAGGAGCTCAAAGTAGAGCCGCTGCTCCTCCACATCAAGAGGAGCCAGCTGAGGTGGCTCGGGCATCTGTATCGGATGCTCCCTGGATGCCTCCTGAGGGAGGTGTTCCAGGCATGCCCCACCGGGAGGAGACCCCGGGGAAGACCCAGGACACGCTGGAGTGACTATGTCGCTCGGCTGGCTTGGGAACGCCTTGCGGTCCCCCCGGAAGAGCTAGAGGAGGTGGCTGGGGAGAGGGAAGTCTGGGTGTCCCTGCTTGGGCTGCTGCCCCCGCAACCCGGCCCCGGATGAAGTGGAAGATAATGGATGGATATATTTGATCGTCATTTGGTCAGAGGAAGTGACTGCAGTGTGGCAGACTTGTAACTTATGATCAAACTGAATCAAATTATTAAAGACACCACAACAGTCCTTTACAATTAGTTGTCTGTTGTGAACAGCAGATTCCATGAATTGACTTAATGTCAAAGATTAGGAAGTCATAACGATGAGAAGAGCACCTTATGAGCCCATGTAGTAGTGGAGGTACAGGAAGACCTGCGAAGGCTGAGGACGGTGACATGTGATACTCCAGAAAAGTACAGCAGGGAAGCCACAGAGAGGAGAGTGGGCTGCTCTGCCCTGTCATTTAGTGTGTGTGTGTGTCTGTGTGTGATGGGGAATCTCGTCCTGTTATTATCGGTCTCTGCCTCCCGTTGTTACTCTGGGCCATCTCAGTGACTGGGGGGGCTGCTGTGTTTAAACCTGAGTGTTTACACCTCTGCAGTAGGCCAATTGGGTGAGTGGGTGGGAGGTCGACGTTGATTAGACTGCTTATTACAAGTCTGGGTTATGGTTTATGTGCATGTGTGTGGTGGAACCTTTCACATGTCTCCTCTCCTCTCCTCTCCCGATGTGAAAGAACAAAAAAGAACGTGGGCAGTTACAGACAAAACCTAAAAAGCGGTCAGTATGGCATTCAGTGAAGCAGTCCTGACTGTCTCCACAGTGGACTGTGATTGGTCCAGAGACGTCCAGCCTTCAGCTGGAAGGTTTTAGCTCTGTGGGCTGACAAAGACACAAACCTGACCACACCATGGAAAAACAGTCCCCTACGCAAGGGTTGACTGATGAATACTGTGATTTGGTAGTTTTTTTTTTTTTTTAAATGTGATCAGTATTCTTGGAGAACTGGATTTCATCAGTTGATTTCATCAATTCTAATCTGAAGTCATGAAAAAGAAAAGCAGTGCTGTGGCCTCTAAAACACACTCACCACGTAGCAGTGGCAAAATGGTATGATACATGAGCATACAACAATTCTGGCTCACACCATAATGCAGGGCAAATCCAAATTTGGTAGGTGTGGATCTCCATGCTAATGGAATACAACATCTTTGTGAAAGTCACTGTGACCATTAATGAGATTTCAGACGTTCATCCTTTGGCTCATGCTGTGATTGTTACGTTAACCTGACCAGTCCGACCTCACACATAGACTTGAACCCACAACCATGGCTTGGGAGGCAAATGACCTCAAAGTGTCAGTCACTCAGAGGTGGACAAAGTACACAACTGTACTTACTTGAGTAAAAATGTACAGACACAGTACAGACAAGTAAAAAACAGACACAACTGGTCAAATATTACCACACGTGAAAGTCTAGTCAGGTTATTACTTAATTAAAAGTCTTTAAGTCTTTGCTTTTAAATGTGCCTAACTATTAAATAAAATGTCCTTTTTTATGTCAATGCACTGTATTATTGCTGAGCTGTGTCAAATCTCATGAACTAACCTGCTGTGACACTGATCAGCTATGAATTAAAAGCTTTTAGAACATTAGAAATCTATGGAACTTTACTAAAGAACGGAAAAAGACTCCAACCTCCAAAGCAGCATAGTCGTGCTTTCTTGCTTCATACGTTCACTGGGAGGTTCTTTCAGCATACACAATAAACATTTAACTGTTGAAGATTGTCCAGGTATGGCCATTGGTGCACAGGGTGCTGGCGACCTGTCTTCAACCTCAGGTGAGTTACATCACTGCCACCTTCCCCCGAATTGGAGTGTGTGTCAGAACTGCATAATGGTAAAATCCCTGCACGACTGCTACACAAAACGGACATCATTTAAGTTATGAGTGATGAGAACATTACTAACGAGAAATTTAATGGAGTTAAACAATAGTCACAGTATTTGACCTTCAAATAGTGGTGCAGTGGTGTTTTAACTTGTCATAACTTGCTGTAAAACACAATACATGAGTAAAGTAGAGATATCCAAACAGTGTCTTGCTGGGTTAAATCGTAGGCCTACTATTTAACCCAGCAAGATACCATGACCTGGATGACTGAGAACCTTCACAGACATCCAAACAGTGCTTAAGTACAGCAATCAAGAAGATGTACCGTGTACCGAGCACATCGGACAGCACTGTATAACACTTGCTAACAAGACTGAACTGCTTTAACTTATTTAATTGATGAAACTACAAACTGTGTGTGTGTATGTGTGTGTGTTTATGTTAAGACAGCTGGTAAGAAGCCATTGATGTGTGTCCATTTGCCCGTGGCTGCAATCCCTAATCTCCTCACAGTGACAGCCCACTCTGTGGAGTTGTGGCGAGGACATGGACGCACAGTGAGAGGAGCAAACCTGGATATGCATAAAGCATGTACTGAAGACTGGATCATGAGAGGACACTGAGGTAATAGATCTTAGCAATATCATGTGAATTGTTTGGCTCAATCTATCCACATGATGTTTATTTCTATTTGACGTCAGAAATGATTCCACTGAATTCATTTGATTCAGGAGGACCTTAGACATAACTGATAGAAGTGGACAACTGGGACAAACATGCATATGGACATGGACTCGAAAGCTGCGACCTGGTCATGTTTGGAGCAGGAGGGACTGTCCACACAATTCGAATACATGATTTAACTTGTCAGACACTAAACAATACCTTTAATTTGACTGTTGGTAACAGCCCTAATCAATTCTTTGACAATTTATTTATTCATCAGTTGCTTCGTAAAAAAGCAAAAAATGCAGCCTATACAGAAAAAAGTCACTCAGTCATATTGGTCCACAAAACTAGTCAAAAGGTGGAAGATACTGAGAAGCACCACAGCTTGCTAGAAGGTTCTTTAATTCCCTTGGCATTGCTGAGAATTCCTTCTTTTCGTCCGAAGCCATGGGTGTGTGACTTTTGATGGTTCTGTACTGCTGTCATGGAAGCTACACCAGGAGTCTGCTGTGAGGCCAAAACCCCTGTGAAGTGGCAACTCTGTTATGATGTTGCAGCTAAGACATGGTGGATGGTAAGTTTGAGTTCTTTTTGATTACTTGTGGGCTCAGTGATTGAATGGGGAATCATGTCTTCAGAACCAGTATTTTTAAGTTGATCAGATTCTAATGGGATATTTTGATCAGTTATTTTCTATCCATGTTTGAGTCACTTTTAAGCCCTACATAAATTAAAGTTATTATTATTATTATTATTGTATTTTTCTCATTCATATTGATCAGCCAGTTAATAAATAAATCGATTAATTAATTTGATCTGATTTGATCTAATCTGATTTATTTCTGTTAATGAGTAGGAAAGCCGAGAACTCAGTGTATAACAGGATTGGTCTATTCTGCATATGAGGAAAACACCTCTGTTTATCAGAACATGGTGTCCGGATGCCATGTGAGCAGGAAAAATCAATGTTTAAGTCAGTTGATTTCAAAAGATGAATCCATTCTCTCTCTCTCTCTCTGTCTGACTAATAATAAGGAAGGTTTTTTGACTCCAATATTTAATTATTTCCAACCATCTGATTCTTATTTTCAAATAATAATCTTTCTTTACATCTTTTCATTAACTACTCATCTTGTAAAGGAACTCTTAGGAGGACTGATCCCCTGTCAGTCACAGGGCTGCCACATTGAAACAGACAACAATCTATATTCAAACTGCAGCGTTTACATTCTTTGCTTAACCAGCATGTTTTATTGCGTGATGGAGTAGACACAAAAATATTCAATATAAATTGTTGTAGTTCATCAAACATCTGGTACCTACACGCTGAGCTGAGGAGAGAGGCAGAGGGAAAGTCAGGGAGTCAGGGATAAGTTTTAATGTCTTGTAAGTGGCAAATTCGCGAAGAGGTTTGAACTGGAGCTCATTCCAGATTCAGTGAAAAACCTGAGTTTATCGCCTCTGAAATAAGGAAAAACCGACAGGTTTTCAGTTATATTTTCATGTTACCTGGCATGAATAACACAAAACAATATTTCATATGACTGGAATGATAGGAACATTTTGGAGCAAATTTCTTCAGATGGCCAGCAGCTGTGGAGGTAAGGCCAAAGAGGAAACCAGAGGAGGAGCTGCATGCTGCAGCCCCGTTCTGAGGAAAACAATCCTATAGACAGACTGAGAAATGGAACAAATCGAAATTGGTGTAAGTCAAGAACGCATACACAGACAAATAATTTGTCTTAGCATGTGCAACCACAATGAACACAGAATTTAAAAAGACTGCAAAACTCTCCAGGCTTAAAAAACACTGCAGAAAAAAAGCAGAAAAACAAGGCAGAAATGATAAGAGAGTGTGCGTTCTTATTCCTAACCCCTGGAACTTTTCAATCGTAAATCTACAAGAACTGACCAGGAGCAACATATATGTGAAGGTTCTCAATAATCCAGGTCATGGCATCTTGCTGGGAATTCGTAGGCAACTGGACATTTGACACACGTCAGTGAGGCTTCGTCCGTTTTGAACTGACTAGTTGGGAGTTGTGCAATATTAAGTTTGTGTTGTTTACTCACACAAAGGGGAGTTTTGGGTCCCCCTCCACTGTTGTCAGAATCTCCTGAGTGTGTTGTCACTGGTTCATGATTGGGAATTTTTCTTGGAGAGGAATAAAAGTATCTATCTGTACTTTACTATCTGATCTGTTCAGTTGTGTCTTAGGGCACCTCCTATGTTGAGAGAAGGTTTTTTTCACTGGAGATGGCAACTGTGTAGTTCTCCTGTCTGTTGGTAACTGTCTCTCTTTCTCTCTGTCTTCTCGGTTTTCTCCTTCACCTTCCCCTCTGACCTTATAGAAACACTCTGTGCCCTGTGGTTCAAAGTCCAAATCACGTGATTAGCCGATCATCACTCGGACAATTCCTTTAGGTGAAGTGAGGACTTCCATGTTTAATCGTTTTTATTGTTTTTTTTATCCTTTGTTTTGCCACAGTGATTTGCACTGATGTTCTCTTAAGAATACAACTGTGTTGTTTTTTTGTTGATTCACTATTCACCTGATAGGGACTTCTAGTGGTAAAGTGAATTAATTAATCTTCCCTTGGAAGCAAAATATGTAATGTGATTTTCAATCAAATCGTGGAACTTGCCAACAGGCTGTGTGTGGAGGGTTGTCATTAATTTGTGTTAGATATACTATTGTAAGACTGTTATTATTGATTGACATTAGATTTCAGTTGTGTTTTTCCCAAATAACCTAAGTTTTGCTGACTGCTTACAGCTGAAATTCTATTTTTTCAGTATATTACTGTTGAGTAGGGTTGAGATGAAACTGACAGTAGCATGAAGAGGTCATTGGTGGTAGTTTCCCAATTTCATTTTACCACATACAAATGCCAGTAAAGGTGTTCATCCATGGCAGGCTGACCTACAGAGCAGACGGTCATCATGCTTTCTGGTTGGTAAAGCTTCACAAAGAAACAAACAATAGTTGAACTGTTTTCCTGAGCAGCGCAGTGAAAAGCACATCCAGCTGTCTCAGATGGGGGAGTTTGAGGGTTATGTGTGGATCCAGAGAAGAGGCTGAGCTCTGTAAACCCAACTGATCAGTCCTAAAACCAGATAATTCCTGAAGCAACATCTGTTCTCAGGATGCTTGGAGTGACACAGTTGTTGACTTACTACCCCACCCCCTCTCCAACTCCTCATAATCACCGCCACACCGTGGCATTAGTGTGGCGGTGTGATTAGTACAAAGTACAATACAAAGTAAAGCTCTTTGCACAAAGAAGAGAAATGCTGCCCTCTAGCAATGGCAACATGGCGCTAAAATATAGGGACATACCGTATTTACCTCAGTTTACATGAGCTGTTTTAGCCACATTATTGGATTCTGTATAGTGATGGTGGAATTCAACAGATGTGATTTATGGTCAATTATGGTCAATTACAGTCTAACTGGTCATCGAACAGCTGTTAGGATCTTATTTTTCCATTTTCCTCTTCAACCCTGCTGGTAGCAAAGGTGAGACTGAAACACATTCTGGAATGTATTCAGGACCATGGTGTCTGAGACATGTGCTCGTACATCCCACTCTCTGCTGACTCAGTCAAATTATTAATTGCTTTCAGCTAATAAAGATTTGCATTTGGTTACTATTAGTCATATATTAGTCATATTCTCAGCAATGTATTCATCCTTTAACTTCTACTTGATGACGCAGCCTAAGGCAGTGTGTGTGTGTGTGTGTGTGTGTGTGTGTGTGTGTGTGTGTGTGTGTGTGTGTGTGTGTGTGTGTGTGTGTGTGTGTGTGTGTGTGTGTGTGTGTGTGTCGTTTAGGTC
>CAAKHB010007987.1:25115-42962 GCA_901007665.1 Aeoliscus strigatus | reverse complement strand
TTAACTTATTGATTATTCTAATTCAATTATTAATCCCATATTAACTGAACAAATGACTAATCTATCATGCGTGAAGATTGTTGCTGATGAGCAGGGTGTGTGTGTGTGTGTGTGTGTGTGTGTGTGTGTGTGTGTGTGTGTGTGTGTGTGTGTGTGTGTGTGTGTGACAGTTGACTAGCCGTTATGCGTTACTGGACTTTTGACATTAACTCTTATGAGCAGCTCAGAGATGTAACAGCCGACGTGACTTCAGGAGCTGAGGCTGGGACCAGAATGATTCTGGATTCATCACCTGTCCTCATCTCCTGAAAAGAAAAACGGGTATGTTCACTTCACGGACTACGAACACTAACACTTTGGAGGGTGGACTATGAACTTGTCACACCTCATCAATGTGAATTTGGACGGACTTTCTGGTTGAGGCAGCATTCATGTCGCCGGCGGTCCTGGTTAACAGAGGCACAGAGCCTGGATTTCATCTTTCTCTAGTTTATTTTGCTCAAATATTTAAGAAACAAATGTACAGTTCCCCTCCAACCGACGTCAATTGAAATATGAACATCTCAGCTGTGTAAAAGTCCAATGTAAATGTACTTTCCTTCATTTCCAAGTTCTATAAATTGTTTCTCAGAGGCAAAGTTGTACTTTTTCTGTGTTTGTGCGACAGCCTAGTAGCAGGGATGCATCAGACTTTGATGTCAACAGGTGTTTGTCTGACGGATCACCTGTGTACAAGCTCTCACAAACAGAGCAGCAGTGATTCAAACTTGTGATCTTTAAGACAGCTGCAGACTGAATACGTGAATCCGGCAGTACATGAAAAAAAACATGTATTATTTCTTAACTTATTAGAAAAGCTTTGAAAAATGTAAAAATCCTCCAAGGAGCCGACGCGACTGGCAACCTCTTCCGCACCTCTGTGTGTTTTTCATCTCTTCTGTCTTCTCTTGTACCTGTAAGTTCTTTTTTTCTGGTTCTCACTGTACGATTACATTTTTTTTTTATAGTTGGGATTTTTCTTGTGAGATTAAATACAGTATCTCGTATCTAATAAAGAATCAAACATTCAGCCTTTAAGTCTTAACAGTACACAGAGTAAAAACAGAAATGACTGTACTCAGACCCTGGTGCTTCTGGACCTCCTGAAGGATGAGAAGACACACCAGTAGGTCCCTCACTCCTCATCCTCATCATCCTCATCAGTGGTCCTCATTAGAGAGGCAAAATGAGAGATTCATTCTCTCTTCCATCATGATAACTCAGCAGTCAACGATCTCACAACAATATTCTTCCTATATGAAGCAGCATCATGATGCTTGATGCCCACAATAGGATGAAGCTGATGTGACTGTGAATACAGATGGCGAATGTGAAGATGAACCTCTAACTCCAGTAAAAAGCTCATTTTGTCCCCTTTTCACTCTCATAAACCTATCTGTGTTCCAGACGGATTGATGTCATGAAAGTCAAATCAAACCGTACAAAAAGCACCATAACGTTGAAATCAGTTTTGTTTCTACCAGAATTATCAGTGTGATTCTACGGTCTAAAAAGGAGCTTGTTCACAACAGACACATGAGTTGCAGCATTGACCGTGATTCAAGTCAAATTAGGTATGAATTGTCTACAGACACAACCTTATTTATGAAATATGACACTTTCGATACTCAGTCGAGCAGCTGAGATGAGAACGGCTCTGTTACACTAACGTTACACAAATGAGTTGATCTTAACCATTTGTTTGCTTGCGGCTGGAGCGGCTCAGCAGAAACACCGTCTGCCGCTGGTCCACCAAGTGACCTCTGACCTCAATACATTAAAAGACGAGTTCATCGTCTTCATGAGACACTTTCCCTTACATGTGGTCCAGTGAAGGAAATGTGAACAGTGTCATTTCCACACTTCAGTCATGGTGTTTGAGGCTTCCCCCTCTTTTTAACTTAGATGGACATGGCTGAATTGTGGCGTCAGCTTTCAACTTTAGTGTAGCAGATGACGTAAAAAAGACAACTTAGCAGATGCAAAGATGTTTTTTTTATCTGTGATCTTTGTCTGGAGAACAAACATATCTTCTAACGTGGAAGGTATCAGTCAAGGTAGTTAACCATTCTTTAAAAACAAGTTTCTTCCCCCAGGAGACCAGAGGACAGAAGGTGGCGCTATGTAGCCCATAGGTTCTCAGAGTTCTCTGATGTGCCTAATATACGGTGACCAGGAGTGGACCGGGTCTCCAGTTAGTCTGTCAGAATTCTCCTAACCTAGAGCATAGTTACATAACTGAAATAACTCTGCATATGTGTGTTTACATTTTCTGCAAACGGGTGACATCTCTGGAAAGATTTTACGTAACCTTTCTCCTGAATAATGCAACCTGTGCAGGATTTTAAAGTGGATTAAGTGATGTCTAGTGTTCAGAGAACACCTGTTGACATATTTTAATAAGTGAGTAACATTCATCTCACTGGTTTGTGATGTTAATTTGACCTTGTCTCGGCTCTGGAGCATTGAAGACGTGCTATCTAAGAGCCGTGTCACAGTGTTCCGCTGATTTTCTAGTTCCTGGGGGGTATTCCATGAGCGTTGCTTAAGAAAGGGAGATGGCGTGAAGTGAGATTGAGACTAAGTGTGATCGCTGACATCGCTGAAGTCAACATCACTATCATCAAGGTTCAGATGCACCTGATCAAGGTGAATCCAAGTCAGACTTGTGGCGTCTCGCTCTCTGCTAACACCCGGGAGGTTTGGAAAGCCCAGTTCAAAGGGTGATTGAAAAGAAAATGAAATGAGAGAGATAGAGGAGGGGGGAGTAAAGGAGGCACTGCTCTTTCCAGCAGCTGAACAAATGCTACTGATGTAACTGTGTGATGAATACAAGAATATTATCTCTAAAAAGGAAACGCTGCACTGTGAATAAAGACAGGGATGTTGCATTGTGTTTGTTTATGAGCAGGAAAACTAACAACTGACCGATCCAAAGCTAGTGCGTCGCTGAGCAGTGATGTGTTAAAACAAACAGTGTTACTAACAGGTAATCGACCCCCTAGTTCCATTGTTACAACGCTGACGTGCGTCACTGAAGCTAGTCAGCTGCAAAGGTATTTTTGTTCCTTTGGTGAGGGAGGAGGGGAGGGGAGAGACAACCACATATCCACACACGAGCACATCAGTCAGACACACACAAACTACAAGCTGTGGTGAGCATTCAGAGGGAAAGTTGGCGTTTGCAAAGTAGAACTACAGAGACTGAGCACACACGTTGAACTCCTTGAGATAAAAAGGAGGAACGGTCAAATGAAATGTACGTTATGTCTTGGAGTGAATTCTTTGTCCTGTACTGTAGGTGCTTAAAATATTCTGAGTAGTACCTGCCTATGCTGAGTAACCCTATGAAACTGGAGTGAGACTCGTTCAGAGAAAACGACACGTTCTTTGACGTATATTTAAGAGTTACAAAAGTCATGCAGTCGTTAGTTTCCATGGTAACTAGTTGTGGGTCTACAAGCAGAGTCAACTTAGTTGTCAGGCACGTTGGTTGAGCATGGGTTGTATAAAGGTATGCATCGTGTAGAGGTTGTGTATTGGCTTTGTATGGGTTTCATATTGGTTGTGTGTTGATTGTGTAAATGCTGTGATTTGGTTGTGTATGGGTTAACTCAGGGTTGGGTAAGGGTTGTGACCCCAGGTGCTATCACTGATGATGTGTCCAACAAAGGGCATCATATGATGTATGAAACCCTCCTATAGGACACTGTACAGTTGAGAGCATTCGTCCATGTATAAAACTAATCAGTGATTAGATACATGACTTTGATAAAGTCATGGAAATAGTTACACTTCCTGTTAAATGTTAAACAAGGGAACTTGGGATTGGAGTTACATTTAGAAACCACTGCATAGAATATGTGAAAATCATTTAATATTTACATCAGAGACAAAGTGTTGAGACGTGAGATTCATGTCTTCAGTCAATGGTTCCAACGGACATTTGTTGACACAAATTAAAGCTTACCTGGATTTTTATCCTGCTCAGGAACATTTGTCCGCTGGTATAAGTTGCTATGGTTACTGGGAGAATCTCATAAGCCACAGTAAAACAAGTGATGTTTGCCAGTTGAACCCAGACTATTTGGTAAATGAGCTTCATGGAATACGCTCTGGTCACATTTGAAGTAGTTAATGAAAGACACAGCTGTGGGACAGCGGTGTAGGATGCCTGTGTAGGGTATGTGTGTTTACTGACAACTGTATATTTATATGTATCTGTCCATCATGCAGGATGAGTTCCATCCGTTCATAGAGGCTCTGCTGCCCCAGGTCCGTGCCTTCGCTTACACATGGTTTAACCTCCAAGCCAGGAAAAGGAAGTACTTTAAAAAACATGAGAAAAGGATGACTAAAGAAGAAGAGAGGGCTGTCAAAGATGAACTTCTCGGGGAGAAGCCAGAGGTGGTTACAGATACACATGTTATTGTGTGGTGCAAAATTCAAACATGCAGAAATGTGATGATTCTCTGTGTAACATATATGTATATATTTGTATATAGATATATAGATACTTTTGTTTTTGCTCCCATTTTTCATGAGACTAACTTGGAGATCCAAAACTTGTTGTCAGAAACCGTTTATCCACACAACACCTTACACGCTGTCTGCCCTCTTCCCTGTACAACCAGTCCTCAGGAAAGAAATAAGGGCCAGATGCCATCGACTATGACCATTCGCCCACTCAAGTCAGTTAAAACAAGGAACTACAGTCGGTTCGAGTGCACGGTTTGTGCAGAAATTCTTTGGTCACACAAACCGAATGTTTCAGCAGCTGCACTGGTGGCTGGTCTCACACAGTCTTGGAGTTGAAGATGCTGGATGTGTATGAAACGCCTTTGGAGACGGCTCATGGTAGAGAACTGACCACTCAAGTCACAGACAACAG
Organism: Aeoliscus strigatus; assembly: GCA_901007665.1. NCBI lineage: Eukaryota > Metazoa > Chordata > Actinopteri > Syngnathiformes > Centriscidae > Aeoliscus > Aeoliscus strigatus. Next base: position 38,032 of record CAAKHB010007987.1, on the reverse strand, counting down.
CTCTGGTGAACATTCCGGCAGTCAGCATACCAGATGTGACGGAACGGGTGACATCTATGGCACTTTGCTGTTAGAACTGCACATTTTCATGCAACAAACGTGAGCAAATCATCATAAATCTTCATATGCCACGATGGATTGTCTCGGCAAAGGAGGAGTGCTCGCTAACTCCGATTTATTTACAATATTGCAGAGAAATAGGAGTTTTGTGTCATGAAAAAAGGGAGCAAAAACAGAAGTGATGCACTCATATTTTTGTTCAGCGTATACTACATTATTCACTGGTGAGTCAACACACCTCTGTACAGTAATCTTCTGTGTCTAGGTAAAACAAAAGTGGGCCAGCCGTCTGTTAGCCAAGTTGAGAAAGGACATCAGACCTGAATGCAGAGAAGACTTTGTCCTGTCAATCACCGGGAAGAAAGCTGCTTGTTGCATCCTGTCAAACCCTGACCAAAAAGGCAAAATGAGACGCATTGACTGTCTCCGACAAGCTGACAAGGTAAGTGGATTCTAAATCTTGTGGTTCAGCATCAGCCAGAAGAGTAAGTCAACGCTGACCGATTCAAAGCAGCTGTCATATGAAACTGAAGTCAGATGAAGAGTTGGAGAAAGTTATCACAAAGATGTGTCCGGCACTGACTGTGAAGGGTAACACAATGAAACAAGAAGCCTGTTTGCAGACACATTTTACCAATAGAACCAAACCTCATTGATCACATCCGTTCCTTCGATTGTTTCTAATCAATAATTGTCATCCCAGCTGACAGCAGATCTGTATGTATGCAATGTGTGTCATGACAACATAATATCATAGATTACTTCATAGGACGTGGTTTTTCAGTCTCTTATGAAGTCAGCACAGCACTGGAGAGAGGTCTAGTTGAGTGGGGTTGGAGATGTCTTTTTTTGGGGGTTGTCCTTTTATCACAATACACCCTCATCCTCAGACACCCTTCAGCTGCTAAGCTGACGTAAGGCAGCCTTGTCCTTTCGTATGCCTCATCAGTGGCATCCTCCCACGGGGCCCGTCAGCTCAAAGATGAAAACACGCCAGCAGGAATTAGCCCAGAAGACGAAGAAGAAGTCAGAGCCCCTCAGCACTTGGATATGGCGCCAGGTGTATTTCCCTTAGGCCTCGTGTCCACTGCACGACCTTTGGTCGGTGTACGTCTGAAACTGGACGAGCTTCCCTCTCGTCCTTCCTGAGACGTCTGAGACCCACACTCATTATACGTCGTTCTTTCTCTCAGCTCGTTACACTGTACGATGTCACCCCTCCTTGCGACTGCGCTGAAATTTGTGCTACTCTATAGACTTGCTCTTTGTAAACCTCAGATGGACATTGGTTCCTGATAATGGTTCCTACTCGGAGTGACCTTACTGGGCTTGAAAGACTGATTTGGCGCATCTTGCTGCCTCCTCCTGATGGTGCCCCTCCTCCACCACCAGATGGCGGCATTAAGCCATTAAGCTGGAGCAGCCTTTCTCCATGTGGGAGTTGTTGTTCCCATCCCAAGGCCCCCTCTGCCATGCTGCACATGCCCCGTTATGTTCCGGGCTCTGAGAGCAGTCTTTGCATTCACTACTACTGCAGTTGGCTTCCATTTCCTTCCTGTTCCTAGGACTGGGGCAGCGCGTCACACAAATGGATCCTGGGATTCTGTGAGGGTCCTTTCCAGCCTGGCTTTGGTACAGTTGTACCCCTCCACCAGGCTGGAGACTGGCAGACGGAGAGCCCTGTTCTCATACACTGAGGCATCATAGTCCAAACCACTTCCTGACTTGGGCGCCGACCAGCAGGGGAAGAAGTCACCTCATAGATAGAAACTGGCCACATAAGAAGGCCAAACTTCCTTCAGGTCTCCACTGTACCAACAGCCAAGACCTGTGATGGGTTTCTCGAGGATGACTTTCACCAAGATCACACAGGATTTTTTTTTCTCTCTTGGCCATTTGTACCTGGTGCCAGATGACATTTGCATGCTCCAGACTTCCTGAGAAGCCTCTTACCCCTGCCTTCTGCACAGAGATGTCAACAAAGTGTTTCTTCTGTGGGAATGTCGAGAGCCTTTGGGCTACAACACTGAGGAAGATCTTTCCTTCCTCATTATGAAGGCTGATTGTGTGAGAACATGGGAACTTGGATCCCTCCTGCCCTTCACTACGCCCTTGGTATAATTTCTTTTCCCCATGCCGCCCTCATTACTTCATTAGCTTCCAGAAGTACTTCAGGACACCTGGGGCATTCTTATAGAACCTATATGGGACACCGTGGGGCCCTGGAGCCTAGTTCCCTAAAAGGGGCTTCGAGGGTCCTGTTTTTTCCTTGACAGAGGTTCTTGGTAAACGTGTAGGGATCTCTATAGACAGCCGTCGTCTTTCGTGTCGTCTCCTCAGGCAGTCCACTCTTTGCTGCAGTATGTTGCTGGATGTCACTCTGCAGACCTGTGAGTCCGTTCCTTTCCACCTCCATGGCCTTCTTCGTCAATTCATTGACATGACATGTTTGCAGCTTCATATACCCTAAATTCTGTTGGCTTTGTTTGTTTGTAAACTGAAGTGACACATAAACATAATTTGTCAAGTGAGACTATCAACTAAGCAATGAGAGCACCTTATGAACACAAATAATACATAGTCCTTCCATCTCCAATGTCTCTATGTATCGATAGTACTGATGCGTATTGCGTATGCGGATTATTATTTTAATATGTAGATTCAACGGCAGAGCTGCTGAAATGTGTAGTCAACAGGACACACCATGTTTTTGATCTAGTACATTACATAGAAGTACATTACATTCACCAAATAAAAAAATGTATACCTTATCTTGTATTTACATGATCAGGATGTTGTAAATATGAGACAATTAGAGAGAATTTTGAGATATGAAGGTTATAATTATCAGAAGACAGATTTGAACTTCCATGATCAGTAACGCATTTATAAACCATTGGTAGCGCACAAACTATCCTCATATGTATCATCGTGGGTCAGACAACAAGCTGCAACATTATTTACATCAAAATGATCGATCATTTGATGATGGAGAAGTAACATTGGCCTCCACGTGCAACCAGCTGGGACACTTTTGTTCCTTACACAGTGAGTTTGGGGCCCGATCAACTTTAAAAAAAGTCTTAGATTACTGTGGTATGTTTATTTATTCTGTCGTTCATTCATGTAAAACACTGAACTCTTGTGTAAAGAAAAAATAGTGCTTTCTGCATTGTATATTGTATTTGTTTTTAACTGCTAGTGCAAATAAAGCAGGGGTCACGTGGGGGTGGGGGGGTGAGGCTGCGCCATCTCATGTCCCACAAGATTACAATCTGTGTGTAAAGAAAGACACAGAAGAAGAGAGAGTCCTGTTTTCTTGTTTGATTCCCATCATCAGTACATCAGTGTGTTGATTGATCACATGCGCTGTTTTACTTGTGTGTAACTTTGAGAAAAGTGCAGCACTGGAATGAGTAATATTCAATAAATTCAGTATTTCACACTGTAGCACCATCAAGATCCTTTCACACTTCAGTTTGGTGAAGTTACACATTACAACATAAGATTTGTTGATTTTTTTTCTAAATATAAAACTCTTCAAAATCATCATTTTCCAAACAAAGGGCCATAGTATGAACATTAGGAGCCTCGTGGTGCACACTTGTGTCCCAGCCGGTTACATAGTTATTACTATTATTATTACTAGTTATTACTGGTATTATTTTGGTACACATTTAAGTGTTTCTTAGTAACTTATGTGTGTGTACATACCAGTATTTAATGATGATTATGTGTTACCTTTACTTTTCTATGATGATACTGAGTGTCAAAGAGAAATAATTCCATAATTTTCCATAATTCCTGTGTCCTAACTGACACACTATCAGGTTTACTGTCACAAACCTGTCTAGGCTAGTCTGGGCTCTTACTACTAGGATCTTACTACTTCCATAGCAGATACAGTACTCAAGAGGCTTTTACAACTGTTGGCAAATGTGTTATTGATCCTAGAAGTTCAAATCTATCTCAAAATTATGAAATCTTTTGTATCATAATTACAAGACCAAGATGCCGTAATTTTAAGACATGGTGTTATTTTGAATTTGGTGAATGCAAGACACTTCCATGTATAATACTATATTGCGTCTGTATTATCTCTGTAGACCACAGCTCCTGAGGTTTTCTACTTTTTGTCATCACTGATGCCCAACTGACCCAACTTTAATCAACTATTCCTATAAACTGTTAAACCTGAGCCATGCTCGTGTTATTGTGTTTGTATTTGCCAAGGTCTGGAGATTGGACCTGGTAATGGTCATCCTGTTTAAAGGCATCCCTTTGGAAAGCACAGATGGTGAGCGGTTGGTGAAGGGGGGCCAGTGCTCCAATCCAGTCCTTTGTGTCCAGCCTCGACACATTTCCGTCTCCATCAAAGAGCTGGACCTCTACCTTGCTTACTATGTTCAAGAGAGAGGTTTGTTCCAGCACACACGTTATTCTTACTGATATTCATTTGACCTTGAACCCTGTGCAGTGGGGGTGTGACAACGCACTGAGCTCATGATATTCACAAGAACAAGACGACAATGTTTTTTACTTCTAAGTTCATGAGAACGAAACAGGACAATATTTTCACAGAAGTTTCACAGGAAACTACAACACGGCAGTGCGCTCGACTACGGCAGCTCCGATGACTTTGCTCACAGTGCGCTGGAGTCTGGGAGCACGTTTAAAGTTCAACATGTTGTCATGCTAATGCTGTGTTCCCATCTCCATCCAGATGGGCTCTAGTTAACAGTGGTTCCCTGGCTCCCAGTGTGAATGATGAGTAGCACAGTGTTGAAATGTTTTTGTCGAAAGCCGTTCTGAAGCATCATCGTCTCTGTCTTTGTAGAGGCAGAGCTGAGCAGCAGTCCTAGTCGTACCGGAGTGGGTTCTGATCAGGAGGACGGTCGAACAGCTACCACTGGTAACGTGAACACAAAATGACAGTACATATTACACTGTATTATTTTAATTACTATAACATGACGTGTAACACAAATTGCATCATGTAACAAGTTATACAACTTACCGTAACATTTCAAAATCATTGTCCTGTGAATACATACAGTTGGAGATATAAGTATTTGATCCCCTGCTGCATTTGTCAGAGGTTTGGACACTTCCAAAGAAATGAACTCACTTTCTGTGGTTGTTTTATATAAAGAGAGAGAGACAGAACTTGATTTGCATGGCATTGTGGGAAATAAGAATTGGATCCCCTACAACCCAACCAGAAATCTGGATCCCAACGACTGGCTGTGTGCCCATGTGTCACGCAAATTACAATTCAGATTGCACAACTTTCCACAGAATCATTTTCTTCCATTTCAACCTCTCCCCCACCATGGCAAAACAAAGAGGTGTCACAAGAGGTACAGACTGGTGACCTACACAGGGTTGGTACGACCTGCATGACCATCAGCAAGAACCTTGTTGAGAAGGTGAGAACGGCCAGCGCGATGATTCAGAAATGGAACAGATAGAAAATGACCATCGACTGCCCTCGGTCTCAAGCTCCATGTAAGATCTGGTCCCGTGAGAGAGGTGGGGGGTCAGTCCAAAACCACATGGGAGGAGCTAGTTCATGATCTTCAGTTAAAACCACTGTCACAGGACATCTTAAGGCTTGGGAGGAGGTGCTGATATGGAACCAAAATACTTGACCTGCTGGGGTTCGGAGGAAGATGAATACTCTCATACCATCCTCACAGACAAGCACGGAGGTGGAAACATGATGTTTAGGGTCCGCTCAGTGTACAGGACGACTTGACCACATGGAGGGGCCAATGGTCATGTGCAGTAAAAGCTTGGATGAGAACCCCCTGTCCCCCAGAAACAACACTGAAGATGGGTCGCAGATGGGTCTCCCAAAAATGACAGTGACCCAAACCATCCTGCCAAGGCAACAGAGGAGTGGCAAAAGAAGCTCGGTAAGGCCATGGAGGGATCTAGTCTCCAGACCGCCAAGCTGCAGCGAAGAACAGTAAAGGATTTCCAGAGTTACTAAGAGGAACAGACCAAAACCCCCAAAATAGTTACTTCAGTGAATGTGTAAAATGTGTTTTTTCTTTATTTCTGTTGAAATTTGGTCTCTCTCCATTAAAATAAATATACTTCTTTAAATTAAAATGAAACATTTCTTCATACATAAAGTTAATAAAAAAAGCAGGAGATCAAATACTCCCCCCCCGTTGTATGTGTAAAATACATTGTCCTGTGTCTGACAGCCATAATAATCCACGTATCAGTGCTCCATTCACGTGGACCTTTTATGGTTGTTGTGCACAGGGCTGCAACCGCAGAAAGTGACCAGGACACTCAACGGTTGCTGAACCCTCTTTATTTATTCTATTTTAGTTTTCACCCTTGTTTTCTAATCACTTTGTGTGATTACATTCTTAACACAGTGGGGTTAAAAATCACCATGTATCTTTTGTTTTTTCCTTTTTGTTTTGTTTACTCGTTTGTCGATTGTGTCCGGGTCCCCGCTTGCGTTCAGGGACCCATTCTTACGCCAGGGGCCACCTCATCGCACCACATAACCCACCGGTGCTTCACAGACAGAGGCCTGATGTCCCCCGCAAAGCTGAGGAGGAGGAGGTGCCGACATACCAGCCCGTCCTCCCGTCAGTCATTGTGGGGAATGTTTGAGGACGAGCTGTCGGCGCTTACGGGGACTCGGCTGAACACACCCACATCAGACATGATCGTCATGCTGGATGGATTTCAGTTGGTGCACGCTGACAGTGTTTGTGAGTGAGAGTTGGTGTAAGTTGGTGTACGCCCCCCCCTGCCCTTTGCTAACATGGACACCGCGAGTGAGGGACTTACATCATGCCTCCCTGTCCTCCACGCTGCCACCTTCACCCCGTATGTTACAAGAACCCATCGGACCTTCTGCATACGCCTCATCCCCCTGGGGAAGATCAGATCAACACTTGGTTCATCTCGTTCCTGTGTACAAACCTCTGGTACACACAACCAGCTGTCACCTGCACAGTGAAGAGGGTGGGCTGGGGAGTTGGACTGTATGGGAGGAAGGCTGTGACTGTCACAGGGGGGACATTGATTTTCACTTTAACACACTATGGATTCACTCTGACGTACTAAAGGCTCTCCTGAAAGAGAAGAGGAGGACAAGGAGGAGCTGAGAAAGAAGAATGGAGAGGCAGCTAGAGGAGGAGGAGGCACAACTACGCCGGTGGAGTTTGGAGGGGCCTGAAAACCATCCCTGTAGTACCAGTGGTTTGATCAAACACCTGCTGTGCCCCCCAATCTGTCCTCACTGCAGAAATCCACCTCGTCCACACCAGACGGCCCCCACCCCCCACTCTCACCTTGGCTTTTCACGCCCACCCCGACTGCCTCCTAGCCCACCCAGCTCACAGCCCCCTGTTCCAGCCTGTGTCGCCCCACACTGCAGCTCAGGAGGACCAAGACGAGGAAGGCTGCAGGTCCTGAGGACATCAGCTCCGGCTTCCTGAGAAGACCATCTTTGTGGGATAGTTGGAGTGAAGTTCAACCTGAACCTGAAGCTGCGGAGAACCTCAGCTGTGGAAGACATCCTGCATGGTACCTGGGCCCAGGACCGGAGGCGTGAACGTAACATCGTCCTACGGACTCCTACACCCCATGGTGGGTTCATCTGTGGCCCCCGGGCCACCGATGTCCACACACCACCCTACCGCCTGCAAGAGTTCTCTGACGACTCGTCAGATTCATCACAAATGACCACGACAGGGAATAAGGACAACTGACACGGGACAGTCTGGACTAAAGCACCAGAACAATGAGTAAAACCAACCCCCCCGACACCTGTGAACATCCAGGGAGGGGATATTGAGATGTTGATGTTACACATACCTGGGTGTACAGTGCCGTGATAAAGTGATTTCTGTGTTTTTTGCGTATTTATCACTCACAAAGGTTTCAGATCATCAAACCAATTTTAATACAACACAGAGACAACCCAAGGAAATACAAAATACACTTTTGAAATGTTGATTCCATTTATTAAGGCACAAAAAAATCAAAACCTATCTGGCCCTATGTGAAAAAGTAAATCAGGATCAGAAATCAGGAGGGGGCAAATACTTCACAGCACTGTACATTTGAACAGTTAACTGGATCGGACAGACAATAGCAACACCCCCTCCAGGAAAGGGAAGCAGGGTGTCTCTCTGTGGAGACTGAGGTCTTTTGTCTTCAGGACCGACTTTCCCCTACTGTCGGCTGCAAGCAGGAGGAGATTTAAGCTGATCAAGAAGGTCAGATCAGTACTCCTTGACACAGTACAACTGATGGGAGAGAGGAGGATGATGACAAAGCTGTCAGCAGTGGTCCCCAACCACCGGTCCGTGGACCGATACCGGTCACTGGGTTATGTGTCACCAGGCCTCACAAAAAAAAACCAAAACACTTTTGTGTAAGGTTTTTGTGAGAAGGTGTTTTATTTTGAAAAATGACCACATTCTCTCCGGTCTTTTGCGTGTCTCTTCTTGACACACGTCACTGTGATAGGGAGATGAAGACCACCAACTTCCTAGAAAAGGCCCACGGAGGGAAGAGCAACCTATAACTTCACGGAAAAATAAATTTAACAGACAATACCAGGAGTCGTATTGGACAGCGTATTGGATATACAGGTGATTCACATATACCAACGCCGCTCTGCATGGTATGTGGAGCCTATTTGCTTTCATATTATATGAATTATTAGATATTTGTTTTCATATTATATAAGTTATTAGGTATTTGTTTTCATGCTGGCGGTATAGTTTTAATTTCGTGTTTATTTGCTGCACCATGAAGACCAGTCTGCGAAAATGATGTCTTATATGAAACTGGTCTAGGGGCCCGCTGCCCTACAGGACCTACTGACAGCACTGGAGGTCTCTTTCAGTGTGAAGGAGAGGTCACATACATCCATCCTTCCTGCTGCAGTCAGACAGTAACCAGAGCTGCTCACAGTAGATCACACACACACACACACACTCATTGTACAACCAGATGGACTTTACCTGCACTTATTGTAAACTACTGTAGTACTTTTGTAATGTCTATCTATGTCGAACTGGAATTTCATCATTTCTATTCAGTTTGTGCTCGGGCAGTGTGGCAGATACTTGCACTGTCTTGCATCATTCACTGTCTTACATTATTGCACTTTGTTTCAATTCAATCTGTGTATTGTTAGGTTTATATTATATTGTATATATTGTCTATTGTATGCTAACTTAAAGTCTGGAGTATTTTGTTAAACCTGTAAATATAACATGTTTATGATTAATTGTAATACTTTTCTTTCAACATTGCTGTTGTAATGTCTGTAAATTTTCCCGATGTGGGACAATAAAAGGCTGATCTTATATGATTTCCACCTCTGTGGCCTCACGTACCAAAACAACAATCTTTTTTTCCTCTGTTTTCCAACAGGCTGTCGTTCACACTCCAGGCCTATAGATTACGCTGAAAATGGAGAAGAGACAGTAGAGCGTCACTTCCTTGTGTGCTGAGCAAACAGAACCATCCACAATGTGATTTTTAACTAAATAAAGGGAGTGAAACAGTAACAAGATCCACTCACTTTGAGGTGCTGACACCTGAAGCAAACAAAGAAAACACAGAAAAGACTCAGAGTCTCAGAGCCGCAATTCTGTGTTCACCTTGCAAATCCAGACATCCAATGTGTCATTCCTGACTAAAAGAGGGAGTGGAAAATGATGACGATCAAATTTGATGATCACCCACGGGAGGCACAAAGGTTGCCGTCCTGTGTACAAGTGCCTTTACTCAAAGTGACTCTACTCAAGGTTGATCCACCTGACTCCTAAATCTAATTATTGAGATGGTTTCAGGGTTCAACTGGTCTGTCTGAAACAAAGACCCCTTCAGGAGATCACGTGTAAACTATTAATCATGTTTACTGAAACAATGAATACATGTTTTATGTGTAGATAAAATTGCCCCGTGTACTCAGATGACTAATGAAACTTCAAGATAAAAGTGTAAAAGTTCAAATCATGTCGCTGACATGTTCATTTGGCAACATGTTGACACCATGTGACATTCTTACTGAGGGGATATTTCTAACATATGGATAGGGTGGTGTGACACAGCTCTGGATTATTTCAAATCTGGTCCTGTTTACATGGAAGCTCAAGTAGACTGGGTCTCTAGGTTGCTGTTAGGACCGCTGACATGCTTTTCAATTGCTGTTGTTTTACAGATGGCCCAGAGTTCCAGGAGAGTTTTGTCACTTCAGGAGTTTTCAGTGTCACAGAACTGGTACAGGTTTCTAGAAGTAAGTACCTCACCAGTACAATTCACTAGGGATGCAATGATACACTTTTCCCACGGTTCAGTGTGCATCACGGTTTTTGGTCCATGGTAACGGTTTCGATGTAAACATAATGAAAAGCGAGCTCGGATAAGGTCCAACCGCTTTATTCTAAGGATGTAACACCCCTCCTTAGAAAGCAGTGCTCTGCTCTGCTATGTGTGTCTGTTCACACCTTGTACTGTACCAACTTGATAAAGTTTTGCGACCATTGTTTACCTTTGCGTACTGAACAGGGCATATTGAACGGTTCAATCAAAATATGGAATATTGTTGCATCCCTAGAGTTCAGCTAACTGTACGGCCACCATGAAGCCAACAAGGAATTCTAACACACTGTATATTTAGTGAACTTGTTACATGGATTTCAACAGCTGAGTGCAGCTGTATGGCTGCAGATATCAGATCAGATGCAGGATCTAGTTTTAGTTTTGCTTAAGGCTCACATGACTTATTTCTATTTGTTATTCTTTGCAGGTCGTCTTTTATTGTTGAATATAATCTTTGGTCTTGTGCTACAATAAGTTCAGTTATTGTTCTTTGGGGATCTGTTCCTGTCTTTATTCCACAGCATGGCCTTTCAATTTTAGCGCAAGTGTAGTGTTTTTTTTTTTCTTTTTTGCATTACTGTGGTGTTTAAAATTAAGATTCACTGTGCAGGTCATGACTAATATGTGTGTGTAGCTCCAGTTGTCACAGTGGTAGGACCGGGTTTCTCCATGGGGGAGCTGCAAGGTCATCTGGCCTATGATCTTAACCAGCCAATCAGCCTCAGACGATCACTGGCCAGCACCTCATCTAGCGGGTAATCTGATCTTCTGATCCCAATTTTTCTCTCAATAATTCAGTTCCAATAACAGTGACCTTAAAGCCTTAAGGTCACATGACCATCTTATGTTCATGGACAAAACTGCAAAAAAGGAGGTAATGTAATCTAGATATTCTCATTGGAAAATACAGATAGTATTCAACAATCAGCAATACAGAGATGTTTAGAGAGTCCCATTCATGAAATCAGAGTAATGGGGCCAGTGCTTTGATCAGCATCTGTTACCTAGAACAGTGTTTGTCAAATTGATTCAGACCAACGAACACTTACCCGCCCCCCTCCTGTCCCCTGGAGCTACATAGCTCCGGAACATCAGCCCAGATAGCAAACAAACACACATCACACGTGTTACAAACATGTGAAATTTCATCACTGAATGATGAAGATGGAGACAGATTTATACTACATTCAGTCCTATTTTGCTGACCTTGTGTCAAGAGGTTTTCTCTTGATTTTCTTTTCATTGTCTCAAGCCATCGTTACATGATGATTTTGTAGGCTTGCTAATGGAATGACGTGTCTTATTTTTAATATTCCATGAAAAAAAAGAAGGCTGTGTGGCGGACCACATGGCCTTAGAAATATCTTCACCATGGCGATGTTGATATTGTGGAAGACTTTACACTGTAGTTACTACAGTGACCAGATTTCCCTCCAAAGACTGGTGGTTTACTATGTAGTTTGGTGACTGGTATGTCTACATGTTTCTCCAGGATTAAACGTCAGAAGTCTGGCTCTATGGAGGAAGACGTTGACAGTCCAGCAGGGGAGTATTACCACTCACCTTCTTCACCGGCCAGCAGCTCCAGAAACTGGACTGATGACATGGAAGGAGGTAAGACCTGTGGAGTGTCAGTAACAGAACTGGAGCTGAGCAGAACAGAGCTTTAACGTTACTGAAAGATTCCTGACAAGTGGTAGAACGGGTACATTTAGACCTTGAAAACAGTGAAGGCAGCAACGACTATTGAGACATTACAATTAAATATACTGATATTAACTGAAAAACAGAACATCCCTCCATAGTATATGACCTAAAACTAAAACTAAAACCTAAAACTAAAACTTTACCAAGGCAGACAGCGGTAGTTCACAGTCAAATTTGTTTTGTCCAATCATTGAGTGTTTCACTGTCTTTACAGTTATCTCCCTGTCGGCGTACATACACCACTGACTTTATGAAAACTACCACAGCAAAGCTGAGAGTAATCAGATTTTTGGACCAGCAGACAATGGGAGTCTCAGTTAGAAGTTTAAGGTGCTTGAAGCTTTAGATCTTCAGCCCATGACCTTCAAAATAAAGGTGCCTTATACTGGCAACCCCGTCTATCCTCAGAGGTGAAAGAAACATAAGAAGGCGTGCACACGGGACGCACACACTAATAAGTGTATCCAGACACAGCCATTACTGCAACACAACAGAACAAAGCAGCCTGACTACCAAGTTACGAGTCTAAGTAATAATTTAAGTAAGTCAACAAGTCAAAGTAATCTCTGTGTAACTTGTGCGAACATTGTTGAGTGTGCCGACTTCATTTTGCAGTTAAAGGATTAACTTCATACATTAAACTTTTATAAACAGCGTTTATTCACTACTCAGGAACAGAAGTAACAAGCTGAGATGGTAAACAATCCCCAAGTTGTTCCAGAACTTCCTACGTTGTGACCACTAGCAGAGATGTTTAGTGAAATCCAATGCTT
>CAAKHB010007986.1:794279-806779 GCA_901007665.1 Aeoliscus strigatus | reverse complement strand
ATGACGTGTGTTTGTGATAAGACAGGACTTATCTTTTCTACCGCTCTGATTGGCAGATGTGACAAAGTGCCTGCGGAGTTAAACTAATCTTTTTTTTTTCTGTAACCAAAAGATACTGATCTTTTTTATTACAACACAGGGACTCACAGACATTTGACACAGCGAAGGAAAACTACTCATGTACAGATGAATAATGATGATTAGCCACACCTAGTGTCAGAACGGGTTAACTCCAGTTTTTCCCCAAAGCACTGTGAAACCCTCTTCCTGTCAGTGAAGGAGTCTGGCAATAATCTACAGATTGATTTGTGTGTCAGAGGAAATACAGATTAGATTGTAACTTTATTTCAGGTGGACAGTGTCAACACTGATATCAGCTAGGCAGCAGGGGCGTTACGACGGTGAGGTGGGCGGGATGGAGACGGGTCAATAGAAAATCAACCCTGCCAAGTAGATGTGCTGTTATGAGCTTCAATTATGATAATCAACAATTTCTCCTGATAAATGTGAGCTGCACAAAAACTGTTTATGCTCATCTGAGCAAACAAGAGCTGGCCTGATGTCTCAGTGTACAGCAAAGGATTTAAATTGTTCTTTCATAGGCAGTGAAATGGATAGTTGTAAGAAATGGCTTTTCCTCAGGCACATATCTGCTGCCAGCTCCGGATATGGATTATCGCTCTTGTGAATGCATTGGACTAATGCTTTGGACTTTGATAACGTGCTTCTGCGAGCCATCCAAGGAATGACATTAGTTTTACTTCTGTTTAAAGATACCAATATGTGTTTTTTTTTTTTGTTTTTTTGTATCACTACAATGAGAAGAAACAGCATAGAGTGTAGCTCTAAAGAGTGATTGATTGCACCTGTGGATTTCCCCACATTGCTAATGGAAATGATTGATTTTGCTATTACACCTTATATGAAATCAAGCATTGCTTTTGTGCACCAGAACGTGAACAGGTTTCCTGTTGAGGTTTCGGTGGATAACTGTATCAATTGGAGTAAATCTTTCCATCAAAGCTTTCCGTCCTGCGCCACGATATCGGTCCATGACATTCTCTAGTCAGTTATTTGTTACTAGTATTTGCTCCGTCCAAAATGAAACAACTTTCATCACTGATTCAGGTACCGACTTGTTATGATAAGATGTCTGTGACAGGTCCAGGCCGCGGCAGATGTCTGGCCTTGTCATGTATGAAATCATCTAAGTCGTATACACATTGTCTGGGCTACAGGGACGTCCAATATATCCAATATACAGTCTGTGAGTCTGGCACAAGTGGAATGAGCAGCGAACCTCCCCGGAGCCTACTGCATGCCATTTCCTCAAGGTTTCCCCGCCTACCTATCTATCAGCCAGTAGTAGCTGCATCTGGTCCCCCCCCCCGCTCTGCATGTAGTCATGTTGTGCACACTAGCACCACAGCTTGCAGCCCGATTAGCACCAACAAATTTGTTCCTGACACTAATTACAGCTTCACAGTAAGCCGTGCAGTGGGCCAGACAAATGAAAGGCCACAATCTACCCATCAGCCTTTTTTTTTTTTTTTGAAGCCTTTTTATAACTGTGACAGGTGTGGGGGACGAGGTGGGGAAACAATGGGTCTTCTTCTAACTGCAGGGTGAAAGACGGTGGCCCTCAGGGAAGAAGCAGTAGAAGAGCAGTGGCATGATCATCTTGCGGGGATTTCTTTTTTGTTTTTATTAAAGATGGGGAGAGGCGCCTTAAGGCTCCTTGCATCACTGGAGAGTCGGTACATCTCTGTCAGGATCTGTCGTCCTACTGCAGCACCATAGTTTCCCCTTCTCTCGTTTCATGTTTTCCATCGTACAGGTTTTCATAGTCCACAGAGCAACCGGAGAGCAGGCAGATGATGCTGGACGATGATGGATCTCTGGATGCTTTTCAAGGCTGTTGTATGTACACATTTCCTGTGATAGTTCACCTAGAACTCCCCAAGGAGCAGCAGCAGCCTGTGACTACGCAAGTGTCTAAAAGTGGGGCTCCATGTCAAGTTACTCTCAGACCTCCAAACATCCTCTGTGAAGGTTCACAGTGGCTTCAACAATGGACTCACTCATAGTTTAGTACTTAAAGAGGAGTCAGGATGCAACTGATGATGAGGAAGGTGTGTGGGTGGCCCCACCAACGCTGCTGCAGATCAGAAGAGAGAGAAGCAGTGCGTGCACGCACACACACACGCACACACACACACACAGAAAGCAAGAGAGAGAGAGAAACCTGTGCTCCTACACTCTGAAGAGGGAAAAATAAGGGTATGAAGGTGTGTGTGTGTGTGTATGCTGGGGAGTGTAGCTCATAAAACAGACAGAAGGGATTGTGCTGTTTCTGGGATCATGAGCCAGAGTACAGCAGCTGGGAGGACATTCAGGAGGGCCAGTAAGCTCCAACTGGCATCTGATTTATCTAAAGATAGTTTAATGTCACACAAAAGCCTGTTGTCGATGCTTTGAATCAGCTTCATTGCGTTTATGGAAGGGATTGGATTTATCGCTGTAAGATTTAGTCAGACTGGAGCGTTTTTGTCGTCAATTTATGGGAGTTGTGACTCTGAATGGTTGTAAATGCCAGTCCAAGCACCAGATATTATTTGGAAAGGTGTTTTACCAGAAGGTCCCTGGATGTACACACTGTACTTGAAACTTGGCTTGACTGACAGCAACACTCCAAGGCACCAAATATGGAGTGGATGCGGCACAGAGAGTCCTCCTACTTGTTACTTCCAACTGCAGTAGTTTGTGGTACCCTGTCCTCCCAGCAAACACACACACTTGGGCACTTGGCGTGCACGTATGCAGCACAGCGTAGTAAGACGTCCGACCTTTGATGCCTGCTGCAGATCTCTTGCTTGCAGGTAGTCCAGGACATGGAGCAGAGGAAATGAGTCTGTCGAAATCCGTTGGAACGAAGGTCCTATTTTTGTCAGTGTGTGGCTGCTCATTAGCCATGAAAGAGGGAGTGGTCGAGGATATTTATACTCATTTCCCCTTAGAAATTCATGTATGTGACCTCTCCTCTTTTCCCGCATCATTCTGGTTTATGCTTCTCTTCTCCCTTCTCTTCTCACTTCTTCTTCTATGTCATAGAATAGATTGATGCTGATTGGCTCATTGATGAACACATGCACAGCGACTGATTCTGCTCTCAAATAATCAAATTAAAGTTTAAAGAGGCTGTGCGAGTGCCCTATTAATTATCATTATTATGCACGTAGTCATCCTCAAATGCAACTCTATCGTCCATCGACGATTCTTCATCCGGGTAAATACCTGCTGCCCCAGAACAGCCAGATGAAAATGAAATAAGCCACCGGGACATTTGCAACATTTCCTCTTGCAGCATGTCCGTGTATGTGTAAGACTGAAGTAATGGCACACTTGGGAAACCATAAGATACAGTAGCATTTTTAAAGTAATAATTGAAATAGATTGATTACTGAGTCAGGAAAGATGCACCAAACTCTGCAATATATTCTATTTTAATTGGTCATTTGTCTCTGATAATCACTGTAAAAGGTCCTCAAGGGCTGAATCCCAGATCATTATGTGAAAGAAGGAAACAAGCTAATTTAGCTAATTAAAAACCGTGGAGATGAGGAAATTAACATTTCAGCGTACTTATGGCATGAAAGTATATTGCATGTGTGTACGCTTGAGTGATTGATTGTGTGTTTTTGCATCCACATGAAGTATATATTCATTCAAGTGCTTCAAATGCTGCAACCCCTGAAGGCATCCACATGTTCTATGTGCACTTGCCTGCCTCATTTCCCAGCGTTGCCTCACACCCCATCACACACACACACACACACACACACACATCATACGAAAGAGGAGTATTGGTTGTTTATCCAGCAGCCCATTGAAGTCACACACTATGCGCAATGCAGCATATGAGTGGTGCCACTTACGATCATCAATATCTGCCTTGTTGTGTTGATAAAACTGAGTCTGCATCCAAAGTCATTAAGAGCGTTGCTTGTCAGTCGGGATTACTCTCAATCCTCCGACAGATGGCTTCTGCAACTCGTCTCATTTCTTATCCTGAACACAGACGTCAGAAAACAAAGACATTGTCACACTGCGCTGATTCTTCATCCAGGCGGTCATAAGTGATGGCGTGCTCGTTGAATGCTGCTCGGAGACACTGCTGTTTTGTTGTTGTTGCAGTGAAACGTGTGTGTGGGGGGGGGGATGAAAAATGAACCTTTTTTAACCACATTCACCACATGTACATTAGTTACAGGCATAAGATCAGTTTACATTCATACATACAAAGTGGTTTTACCCATCAAGACAAAACACAAAACATTCTGTACTTATACCCCTGAACAAAAAAAAAATCATACAGATGTAAAGGTTCTCTAGTGTTGGTGTCGTTCTTACTTACTGGTTATTAAACACCATCAGATTGTCTTATTTGTTGCTGGTTAGATTTGCATGCAACATTTCACTTTGCCAGAGGCAGGGCATGCAATTTTAAGTCTTTTACATGAAGAGAGATTGACTTTATGTCATCAGTCATGGTATGCATTGTCCAAAACTGTTCTGCATGAGCTGTCACACTGAGCGAAGCACAGGGAGTTCTGACAATGCTCCTCTGACTGTATATATCACTGTATAATGTTCATGGTGTAGCATAAACCACCATTGTAATACACAATAACAGCAGTGTTATTATTACCTTATTACACAGCCGACTTGGGATTGGTTAGAAATGTTACATTACGCACACTATCAGCAGAGTAATATGTCATATTGATTTGGACTTTCACTGTGGGTCAAATGGGGGGTAGACGAACAGAGCAAATGAGGTGATGTCCCTCATAAATCCCAGAACAAAAGAGCTGAATGAGTAGACGGGGCGTAGTCTGAGGGGACTGCTAGAGTGAAATGCAATGTCATGCTTTGTGCCAAGGTTAAAACCACTGTTGTTCTTCCAGTGACAACTGTTCGTAGATGCTCAGTGACATCAGAGTGTGGTCTGCTGTCCACACCCCCAATTTAGACACAAACACTGTCCGCCATTGGGATCCACTGTTCCTGTTTGTCAAGCAGGAAACACTGCTGCCAGCACTGACATCATCATTCATATCCACTGTAAAGCTTTTAAATGTGGACACACACACACACACACACACACAGGCGTGCAAGGCATTCAGTATCCCTGCAGGAATATCATCTTCACATGCGACAGGGTTGCAGTCGATGTTATTTGTGTTCCACCAGTGTCATGTCACAGTCCAATCCAGTCGTTCTTTGGACTACAGAAGGAATGTAATTCAAACCAAGTAACAAGCTGTTCATCCCAATTTTATAAGCGCTTTGCTGTCTTAAACCCATCATTACCGACACACACCTCCCAATGGACGCAGGCGCACTTTCCTTCCAACCACTCCCCATTAAATCTGATGAAAAATTCAAATGGGATTTTCATTGTAATGCCGCACACCAGGAGGGCTTGAGATGGGACTTAATGAAAAAGAATCAATATTTGACATTGATTGTGGGATTTTCTGAAAGCCTAGTGTGCCTCAGTGGGACGCTGTAGCAGTATAATTGAGGAGTTCATTTGCAAAAGCAGATAAATGCCATTGTTGAAATATCTATCTATCTATCTATCTATACTTTTTTTCATCAATCGTTTACTTCCACGTGAAGCTGCACAGTGAGCAGCGGTCAACACGCTCACGCTACTCATTACTGGGCTGGTTGGTCACAAAGCGCTGTGTGATTTCACAGTGTCTCGTACCATAGCTGGCACAGTGCTGGATGCAGTAACAAACCATTGGACTGCATGTTTGTTTTTTTTTTTGTATATTCTGTTATTACGCTAATTGGAGTTATAATGAGCTGTTGCATTGCGTAACATTTCCTGTGAACACCGGCGACAGAGGTGCGATGTGTGAGGTGTGTGTGTGTGTGTGTGTGTGTGTGTGTGTGTGTGTGTGTTTGTGTGTGTGTGTGTTTAACAGCTGCCCCGAGCGTATCAGTTGTGTTGAGCTAAGTGTTGCTGAGAGTGCGTATGTTTGTTTGCCCAGCGAAAAATCACTCTGTGAAGCTGCTCGATGTGCATCACTAACAGGACAAGACAGGGGGGACTTCTGCTCCTGTCTGACTTCACTTATATAAAAAGACTTTCCCTGCTGTCAGGCGGTAACTACAATGAATTGTTTACCAGCTGCTGCACAGCCACTGCACTGTAGCAAGGAAAAAGTTGGAAGATCAGTGACGGCAGGAGACACGAGGCCAATTATTTTGACCTTGAGTTTCTCAGCTGTGGCAGCCGATCAGCATCTGTGTCAGTGTGAAATGTTGTTCTAACTCAGACAGGCAAACCTGAGTTAGAACAACACTGAGTAAGTAAAAAATAATTAAGACTAAGACTAAGTCTAAAAGTTCCCGGTAATTCTCAACTCTTTCTGTAAACTAAAACCAAAAAAATTCAGATTTAAACAAACCAAATATCGGTGGCGCCACCAACAGAATACATCAGCCAACATCACTGGGAAAAACCTGCTTTTTAACGTGTTGTTCAAGATGCTCACAGACTTTAAATGGAAGATTAGATCACCCGAGAAGGTTTACAACCTTTATGCAAGCCAAGGAAGAAATGCTCCCAGCTTCCTCTTAATCAAGATATAATTTACCTCCAATTCCACATTAGGCGGCTTTATGGCATTTTTCCCTCCAGAGTACATAGGGATTATTAGGCTTTTAAAAATGTAATAGCTCCCTACAAGGTGTCAGTGTTTGCCTTTTATTAGCCCGTATAATAAGAATGATTAATAGACACTTAAAAACCTGGCAGAGGCTTCTTATGTCTGCAAAATATATTTTCATCCGAGCGCGATTAAAGATTTGTGCTTGCATATCGATGCAAGACTGAAGATGTGGTTCACCTGAATTTTTTTTGATCAACAAAATCTCTAAACTAAGTAAAGACTTCCGTAAAGACTGGAAGAGAAATGAATGAGATAATTGAGCGAGGATTTAAAAATTATTACGGGATCGTCTCATCAGGCGAGATATTCCCAGCAGAATTTATAATCTGCAGACGCCTGATGGAGTACAAAGGCATTTTGTACGAGGTCGCACTGTTTCCTGATGGCTCTGGGTTCTCAGGAGCTCACTGGTGACATTAGCAGAAGCTCTACAGTAGTCTTTGTCTCTGCCTGTCTAGTTTAGTGAAAATCCCATTAGAACTGCACAGGGAATGTTTTCCTATTAAACTACCTTCACCTTGTTGAACGCCTTCTAATTGCACTAATGTACAAATCACACTTATTTCACCTTTAAGAAAAGAGGAGGCTCACAATTTGATGGCTTTTGCTATCACCAGTGACAGGGTGTCTGTGTGTGTCGCCATGACAAAACGTTGTCCCAGGACAGGGAACTACCACTTTCTGTTGACGCATGTCAACAGTTACAGAACTCCTGCTTCACTCTCCTCCTAAGTTACAACTGTGTGTAGTGTCTTCAGTCTAATGTTGCATTGCACTTGTAATGTATTTTAGAAGGTTTTTAGATGTGCAGCACAAGGGTAATGTCTGCTTAATTTTTTATGGCGTGGTGGCGGGTTGACAGACAGAGGTGCTGCAGGGAGCCGTGCTGCCAGTTGTTCTTTTAACAGAGAGTACGCAGGTCGTCCAGAGAGATGCTTGGCAATCGGTGTCTTGCACTTTCTTTCTTCAGGGTAGATTCTCGCCACCATGTGAGCTTACAACCGCTCTTCTGCTTGGAGGCAACTTATTCTCACTGAACCACTTCATGTCGCCACATCTGAAATTTTCATGATGTGATCTGCGCCTCTGCAAGTGAATCAGCCCCGGGGCATGATGACTGTGTTATTATCAGCAAAGGTTCACCTGTAATTTCTGTCTCCAGCTGTGTCTGCTTGTGTACATTCACCCCTCCAATTCTCTCATCTCCCACCCTCGGCCCACACACGAGGATTTAATAAGTGTGTATTAGTGTACTTAACCTGTGTTCTGCAAGGAAAACCATGTCGGGAATTCAGCATCAGTGTATCGGTACAAGAGCACGTTTTGGTTGTTAACTCTGGAGGAGCATTCATAGCATTCAAGCGAAGAATGATTCAGGACAAATAGGACTTGAGGTTTAGTACGGATATAAACAAGTTGTACTCATATGAGGGTCAGTAGGCAAATAATGTGATAGCTTCTTCCCTTTTTAGGCTCTCCCCCATCTAGAAGGAAACACTGCTGGTGTTTATGGAAATGTTATGGAGATTATCGTCTTAAACACAGACATTTGTTAATCCAATACCTGTTGGGTGGAGTGCAGCTGCACTAACTTTGTGGTTTGTCTGGACCAGATGGCCACACTGATTCACACCAGACAAAGGTTACAGAGGAGTCCACTGACAGCCTCCGCCTGCTGGCAACCAGTTTTGCAAGGCGATGATTCAGGAAAGCATGGTTTATACTTCTGCCCTGAATTAATACACGGCATGCTACGCAGTGGTGAGTATTTTATACTTGTGTCGGTCTGTCTGCGTCAGAGGTAAAACACCAGCTTTAGGATTTACAGCCGCTGGGTTGAGGCTTTTCCAGTTACTGCGTCTTTCTTTGTTTACTTTGAGCAATAGCAACTGAAAGTGAGCAGATCTTATTACTGCAACTCCAACGAGATCGACATATCCTCTCATTACCTTTACTGCACAAAGACAGATATGGTTTCCAGGCAGAGGTGTTGATGCTGCTCCAAGAGCTGGTGAGATCACATGATGCAACCAAGAGGTCCAATCACAGATGCAGTGTCTCTCTTAAGTCTTAAGTTTGCTGCAAATGGACTGCAGCCTGCATGCAAAAGAAAAACTCGAGATGAATGATAGCTCATCCGCTCCATTCATTGCTGCGGATGTGTGTGCGCTTTTGCATTGCACGCACATCCTCATTCGGATTAATTAACGGAAACCTCCCATGGAGACCGAGGACATCCCACTCTGCCCTTCTCAAGGACAGGCAACATATCAATAATACCCAGCCTCCACTGGAACCTACACACCACCCACTCAGATGCACACACACACACACACACACACACACACCTCATTCCAGCGCCATGGAAACCATCAACCAGTGGCGCTCCCAGGCCTGGTGATCATTGCGCTCATTTGCTGTGGAACAAAGGCTGTGAAATCTGGTCTTTTATTACAGCTCCTTATCAGCACTCCCCTGCTTGCCTCTGCCATGAAGCAGCACTCAGCTCAATTGCTTAGTCATTCATACAATTCCTTAATTCTTTTGCTTGGTCATTCATGCCACTTTCTTTCCATCGTCACACTGTGTCTGTTAGCTGTTCTTTTGTAGCTGAGGACCACTGAGTATGTTCCACAATGAGTTGCTGTAAAGTAAACATCACGCCACATTGTGAGCGAGCGAGCGAGCAGCATGTGTCGTTCTGTGTGAGCGGCTGGATCCCAGAAATCACTCAGCTGATCCATTATTTCATTAAAATGTCTCGGTGGAGTGTGTTTTAACATAACCCAGAGGGAAAGTAGGATATCATAAGTCTTAATGGGCACAAATTTCAATTGGTTTCCTGTCATGACGATGACCGCCTTTCAGACATGAGATGCGGAAATTCCAATCCCAGGTTTCTATGGTTACACAAGCAAGTGTCAATATGGTGTGGACGCCATGGTCACTAAGCAAGTCTCTTTCTGCAGCAGCAGGCAGCAAGGTGCTGTTTGTTAATTGGGATGACGTTGGACGTAGTGGAGGCGCAGACATCCGCCGTCACACAGAAGCTTAGGCAGGGCAATTTAGACATGGTTTCATATCTTGATTCTATATCTTAATTTCTCTCAGGTTTTGGTTGGATTCATTTCATTTCCTCCTTCACTCACTCTTGCTCTTGTGTCTGTCTGGCTCATGATTGCATTCATGCGCACACATCAACAGGCTGAATCTCATTGGAAAAGAAAGCGTGTTGTCAGTTGGGTGTGTGCGTGGTGAACAGAGTTTGGTTCATATTGCTCCTCAACACACTTTACCCAAATAGATGGGTAGAAACATCAAGGGTGTATGTGTGTGTGTGTGTGTGTGTGAGTGAGTGCCGAAGACACACACACACACACACACACACAATCATAGCAGAATGACAAAGAATACAATGTTCTCTGCTGCGTCTCATTTGTGGTCAGGATGGAAACAACAAACTGTAGCATGTGTAGACAAAGTTTTGAAAAATGTTTTTAACGGTTGGAAAAGTTTTCTGTTTGAACACGTGTAAAAAATGTCAGTGCATCCGGAAACAGTCCTGACCTCAGATGTAAACTGTAATTGAATTCCTCCACTATCTTACATCAGGACATTGATTTATTACAAACCATCTAAAACTATGTGGAAATTAATTGTAACAATGACATTGAAACGGTCAAATCACTCAAACTGTACTTTTGTATGATTTATGACAAGCGTGAGTGAAGTGTTAAAAACAGGCACTGACGGAGGCGCAGGTCCGTCCTTGGGAAGGAAGCTGAATAGCAATCGAGCCCAGATTGAGAGGAAACTGTGAGCGTGAGATTTACAAAATGAGCACATCTCTGAAACAAAAAGTCAGGCAGTCAACGGCAACATTGTGGAGTGATGGGGTGCGTGCTGATGTCATGGGGAATACACATGAAGCAGAGAGGCCCTTTGGGCTCAGCGCTTTCTTCATACTGGATTAGGATTAGCTGACTCTTCGGTGACCACCAGTCCCAATTGAGAGGAGTCAGGAAGAGTAAACTTTGTTCTGTCACCTCTGCATGAAGGATAGAGGAGAATAGCCAATAATGGATTATCACAAGCCTTCCTTTGCACATGGAAACTCAGCAGTGAACCTGAGTTTGCTCCGTTACCTTATCTGACCTCTCTGAATGTCACAACTTTATTTGTTGAATTCTGCTCTAATCTCAAAGTGAGCACCCTCTTGTGGACATGAATCCTTCTTGCACTCAAGTTTATAATTTATTTGTCAACATCACTCAGATAATGCATGTACTGTATTTACACACACATTTTACACTCACATACAAAGATTCTTTCCTCATAGTGTCAACAGGAGAGATTTAGCTTCCAAAAGCTGCTAGAAATTGAGAAAGATTCAAGGGTCATGATGGGATTTTGAATCTTTCTCAGTTTTAGCGGCTGTTAGAAGCTAAATCTCTTCTCATTATAGCACCACCTCAGTACTTTCATTGTCTTTACACACCTACTGCTGTTCTCACCATCGCTCTTTCTGTCATTCTCCCTGAGGTTTCTGCTTTTTTCCCCTGTTAAAACAGGTTTTTGGCAGTTTTTCCTTAGCCAGATGGAGGGTTTAAAGACATATGGTGTTGTCTTCTGTGGACTCTAAAGTCCATCGAGAGCATTGTAATTTTGATGTTGGGCTATACAAATAAAATTGAACTTAATTACCACACTACTGTCCTCACAAATGTCAGTGAGACCGCTTCCATTCAGTATGCAATATCAGTATGCAGTATCCCTAAAAAGTTATTGTGCGTGCTCATCTCTCAAATGAGGCTGGAATTCATGATGGCATTCACACTGACAGCTTTTCCAACGTGCCAAGTCACAGAACCTGAAGTCTCTCTCTGTCATCCTGCAGCTTGAAACGCTTCTGCTGGTTCTCGGATGAATTCTAGAGTCTCTGGATCTCTAAATGGAATAAGCTGAAGTCACAAATCTGTATTTTGTTTGACAGTGTAGGGGGACTAGGTATCACTCTGACAATCGTTGACGAGAGGGGAGGTGGTGCTGGTGGTGTTCTCCTCTTCTTTCTCAGGTATAGTGCCACGAGCTATAGGAGCCCGCTGAGTGCAGAGAATATTACAGTTTTGGAGAGGACTCTGCATACTTATATTATGTGTTCAGTGTGTTTGTGTGTGAGAGCTGGAAGGGAGAGTTCATTTTTTCCTGTGAGGTTTCCTTGGTTTTATCTGTGAAGGAAAATCACCCAGAATGTGACAAGAGAGTAATTCTCACTGAAAAAAGATTCAAGAAAGCACCACGTTTCTTCACTCCACACCTTCTCCCTCAGCCTTCAAGCGAAGATGTTATCAGGGGTATAGGAGACCAGGAGGCTTGGAAGTGATCCCTCCCTTGTCGTTATCTGCATACATACAGGTGAATCCTGGTGCAGCAGAACGCTCACACACATCATGTGTGTTAACTCCCACAGCTGCATGTTGGTTTTCCTTTGGTTTTCCTCTGGTCGAATGCTCCAAAGTGTTGATTATGGTGTCCTGGCTGCATGATTAACACAGTGATCAGACACAAGAGTGAGTACACTTAGCAGTAATTACACCCAGCCCTGTCTACCACTCTGTTTTAATGTCACCAATGAAGGAACATGGAGCTGCTCAGCTCAAACGGACTCAAAAATATCATAAACATCCTGATTTTCTTTGATGTTATAGCCTCCTTTTCAAAAATGAATGATTTAGTGCATTGTTAGATGTG